>JH431728.1:415621-449192 GCA_000239455.1 Strigamia maritima | reverse complement strand
GAGCAAACAAAATAATTTTGATGAAAATTTTGCCCTATTTTGCCTTTTACTCAAGAACTACCCTAGAGATGGTTGTTTATTCAACACCAAAATGTTGGTTGCATCAATACCTTGAAGTGAAACTTGATTCTACCCTTGGTACATCTCTTCAAAAAAAAGTTATGAGCAAACAAAATAATTTTGATGAAAATTTTGCCCTATTTTTGCTTTTTTACTCAAAAACTACACTAGAGAAGATTGTTTATTCAAGCTCAAAATGTTGATTGCATCAATACCTTGAAGTGAAACTTGATTCTACCCTTGGTACATATCTTCAAAAAAAAGTTATGAGCAAAAAACTGATTTTTGATGAAAAATTTGCCCCATTTTTGCTTTTTACTCAAAAACTACCCTAGAGATGGTTGTTTATTCAATACCAAAATGTTGATTGCATCAATACCTTGAAGTGAAACTTGATTCTAAGCTAGGAATGTACCGAATATTCGGCAGATATTCGGTATTTGGCCTATTCGGCCGAAAAACAGACATTCGGTATTCGGCCAAATATAAAAATTCAATATTCGGCTGGCCAAATATTCGGCCGAATATCAAAATTCAATATTCAATCGGCCATTTTTGCTGTTTACTCAAAAACTACACTAGCGAAGGTTGTTTATTCAAGATCAAAATGTTGATTGCATCAATACCTTGAAGTGAAACTTGATTCTACTCTTGTTACATCTCTTCAAAAAAAAGTTATGAGCAAAAAACTGATTTTGCTGAAAATTGTGCCCTATTTTTGCTTTTTACTGAAGAACTATCCTAGAGATGGTTGTTTATTCAACACCAAAATGTTGATTGCATCAATACCTTGAAGTGAAACTTGATTCTACTCTTGGTACATCTCTTCAAAAAAAGTTATGAGCAAAAAACTGATTTTTGATGAAAAATTTGCCCCATTTTTGCTTTTTACTCAAGAACTACACTAGAGAAGGTTGTTTATTCAAGATCAAAATGTTGATTAATCAAAAACTATTGTGAACCATAACTGTGACTGCCTCAGCGACTGCCTCTCGGTAACTTCATTACGAAAAAAATTAAATAATGCTTAAGTTTTTACGCGACAGATGGAGCCACTAAACTGTTCCACACTGAATTGAAACAAAATATATATTTTGTATTTTATCGGGTGTTCAATAATAGTTGGAGAATTTAAAATTTAATACTTACCCCCAAAATTACAGTGCAAATGCAAAACGTTATTACAGCATAGCAATAACAAAAAGTGTTATTCCCAATACAAAACTCATCAAGTTATCATTTACTTGAATACATTAATTGTCATTTCATAAAGAAATACCTGATATGAATCTCAAATTGTCTCAATTTCGTTTCTCTAATTTCTAGAAATATTAAAATTATCAAGAAAACAAATCCTGACCAAGCAACTGCAAACAAAATCTTAATTACACACAAACCCGAACGTATTCAACATCCATAGTGAGAATCATTAGTAGAAAACTTGAGCCTAGGGGTAAGACGTGAAACGCTGCAAACTTTCATTAGCCTTTATTACCTGCACTAAGCACGTTGATTAGAGTAGAGATGCTTTTCTAGTCCCTTTTGATATGTATAAACCGTCTTTCGCTTTGCACATATCCCTTCAGATAAAAATAAAAAAGAAAGAAAAGAAATAGTTTAAAAAATTCATTGCTTATCTAAGAACTTTTTAGTCTTCACTCTAATTATGGCATATCGTAATGAGCTAATAATCGAAGGCAAGTTTTTTACCCGAGACTCATTTGCAAAACAGATGCAACCAATTAAAAAAATATAACAAAAACCTTTCACATCAATTACGTATCAAGTGTTTCTTTCACCACACAGAGAGTGCTGAGAATAATCCATTACCACGTTCTTAACCAATCCGTGCACTCAAAAACACATGGCACTTGAATTGTTATGAAGTCAACAAATTTACACTAACGATGACAGAAGTAAAGCAGAGATGGAAATAGCTTAAAGTTAGATTCTACAGTTTACAATTTTGTATGTAAAAAATAATAGTAAATAATTTATTTCTTGTGAGTAATTGCGATGATTCAATGGCCACTCGCCACTCGCCACTCGCTTGCGTAGTTTGAAGCCGTTACTCAAACGGAATACAAAAGAATCAGACCCCATAAAAATTAATTACCTCATTTGCTACTAATTCTATCGCATCATCACGATGTCGGCTAAAAATCGTATGTGAATGGATTTTCAAACGACACAAAAGATTTTCTTAGCACCACCTGTACATACTTCAATACGCTCTTGGAATTTTAAACATCTCAATGCCATTTCTTTGCCATCCCTACACCTGCTCGTCTAATCCAAATTGATTTCAAAGCTTCAAAGTTAAAATTAAAATGCCCAATAGCAAACAAACATCATGCAAATGCTTAAGAACTTTAATTAGACGCCAGTAACACCAACACTAACAAATGTAACAACAAACCAATCTGACGTCAATTTATTACTATCAAATTTCTCAATCATTTGAATCAAAGGGAAGTTTATAATTAAACTCAAAATCCAAATCTTTTCCTTCATCGGCCATCATTTAGGACATAATTAGCATCTCATTAGGAAAACAAATGTTGAATCTAAACTTGGAAAATGAGAACAGCTCAGTCAGATCAATGGCATACAGATGAAAGTTTGAAAGAAGCCTTATCGCTTTATGCAACACACTGCCTCTTTACCTGTTTATATCTTGCGGAGTATACTCGGTGGATTTGAATCAAATTTGCATGTGCTTCATCGCATTTAATCTAAAAATATAAAAACTAAAAAATCTTACACAAGTTTTGTATATTGATATTTTGTTACCCGCGCTGTATTTCCGAGAAAAAAATTACAAAAACGATTTGAAACTCCCGCGTAATAACCGTAAACAAGCAGTAAATACAATTTAATTCAAGACGAACTTGCAATTAATTGAGAAAATGCATTAGAAGAAATTCTAACAAATTGTTTGTCGCATTGCCCCTTTCCCTTTTCTTGTCTAAAAAAAATTAATCAAAACCAGCAAATTATGGCACCTCCCATAAATTTATATAAATTTTATTTTTTTTAATAAAAAAAAATAAAATAAACATAATTAATAATAATAAAAAATGTTTGCCAAGAACCACAACGTTTTTAAAGCGATTTCTCAGATTTCCGCGAGTGATTTTTTTTTTAAAATTTCCCTTTGCGTTAATTTCAATAATAACCGCAAGAGAAAAAAATTCAAACCCCCACTGCGCCAGAACTAAGAAGTCAATTTTGCTCTAGGGGTTCTACAGATCAATTTCCTTCAAGACGACGCTCAGCGACGCTCAGCTGGACAACCCAGTCTTGCTCTACATTAAAATACGACAGAAACTCCTGCTGGGCAAACTTAATCTCGCCGAGTCTTGACATGAGCTTGACACGCGCCTCCTCCGACTTAGATTGCATTCAAACACTTCAAATCGATTATAAGTCTCTTTTCACATAATATAAGCCGTACAGATGCCGTCATCTGTTTCCTCTTTTTATAAACATTCGACTTGACTCGGAAGACGAAATTAATAAATATTCTATTCACTGAGTTTTTAGACAAGCGTAATTGGCAAACAAAATGAAAGTTAAAGAGGTAATTTCCTAGGTGTTACATGCCTTTCGACATATAGCAAAAAATTACCCTGTTAACCAATTACAAACTGCTTTCGCATCATACATGAATCTTTAATAAGTTCTTTGCAATTACTTACTTCTTAATCATCACTAAAACTCTTGTTTTCGCTATCTTTTTTATGGAACTCAAATTATTTCATCAAAATTTAAACTGTACTCAATTATTTTCATAGAAATCACTTTCTTTCATGTTTCAAGTGGAAAAGCACGTGCTGCAGTGTTTACATCTACAGTAGACAGTACCCCACCTTTAGAATTTATTCGAATGCAATTCTCTACAATTTTATTGAATACATCATCAATTCACTAAGTGGTGGGCTATCCAGCCAACTATTTGGCAATTGCAGCTGATCAAATAACTCTTTATCAATATTGTGCGATCGTTACAAATTGGTCCCCCGACGCCATAGCACATGTTAGAGAATTAACACCAAGAGATCATGTTCGCAATAATTCCGAACTATTAAAACTACGATGGAATTATCAACTAACTAAATGTTATATTGGAAATTATATTTAACATTTTTTTTTTTTTTTTTTTGGTTTCAAATTTTAATCTAATTATATTCTAGTGACTATTTTCTGCAACCATCAGTTTCGACATACTTGTTAGATATTAAAAATTTACACAAAAAAGGAATAAACTGCTATAGTTCTTTGGGGAACCATTGACACAAACTGCAGGATTCTGTTTGACGTCAAAGACAGTCAAAATTTTTTTTTAATATCATCCTACTAAAGATGAAAACTTCAACACAAAATCTTAAAAAAATCTTAAAAAAAAAATTAAAATTAATAATTTCACTTCTCATATTTAAAATGTCCACAAGATTATAATCAATAATCCTAAGACATGTAAATTTAAAACCAGAGGTCAATAACAGGCTAAAACATGTCACTTTTAATCTGACACATGATAAGCAGTTTGCTATTAAATTAAAAATTCAAATATTATTTTAAAAGACACAAAATTGAAAATGAAGCGTTTAAATTTGAGCTGAAATCGGTCCATTTGATTGCTATCGGCCCAACAAATCTATTTTTATCCGCTCAAATCTAAAATGTAGCCTTTCAGTCGAGATAAATTCATCCACGCCCTCAGTGCAAACCACTCTAATGGATTTTAAACGCTCGGTGGATATGCCACAAATAAATAATTTCAATCGACCACTTTATATTCGGTATCAACATGATTTGCTGCCATTTCTATCTATTCAAAACATACTGCACCAGTGCAAATTAACTGCGCATTTCCCTCTCCATCTTTTATCACGTGCCCGCTGATGGCCGAACCAAATAATCCTACACAATTTGGATAATATTTGCCCCGAACAAGTGATAATTAAATCTTCACGCTCTCTTGAATACATGCATCAAGGCATCCAAATTTTCTCACTTGGTTTGTTGCCAAACTAATAAATGACAAAAAAAAAAAAAACGAAAAGAGAAAGACGACTCACTGCAGCAGTGAGTTTGGAATTTTCGCAATTGAATCTTGCCAAGCTGGTACATCTGTGTTTCCAGCAGCTTCATTAGTTCTGATTTAGTACCACGGGGCACGTATGCAGCAATAATTTGAACTGCAACTTCCCACACGACTTGCCAGGTCACAGGCAATACGCCTATCTAGTCCTGCAGGCAAATTCAACGTCAGATTCGCGCGATTTATGACATTTATTCTCTTTGTCAATGATGCTCCTAGACCGACATCTCGAAATTCTATTTCACCATCCATTTCTAGCATTTCGATTAACATTGAGTGTAAATGGTGTAATGATTCTTATCCAAACTAGTTGGCTAAAATGTTTCACAATCAAAATAAAATTCTCCCACCTTAACAACGGGTTCCCACTTATTTCACTCCTTTACTACCTTGATTTCTTCTTACCACAGTTCAACAGAGCAGTATTGATCTTTCCCTTCTTTGCTTTGCTTTTATTTTAAGTGTGTACCATACCAACGCCTTTTATGACTTCGGAGAAGATTTCTCCCTTGCCACTATTTCGCCAACGACTTGCTCTCTGAGGTGCTTGCCTCGTCTATAGTCGGCACGGGTAACTATTTCCAAGCTTGGGATGAACCAGTAAGAAAAAACATATATATAGAAAAAAATTAATAAAAATTGATAAAAATTGATAAATTCTAAATATGAAACGAAGAACATGCTCGCAGAATAAATAATAAGTTTTTCTTGAAATACTTAAGATTTTCAGATAAAAAAAAAATAGAAATGAATAATGAGAGCAAAAATAAATTAAAAATACAAAGGAAATAATGAAATTCCTCGATCCTCTTCAAAAACAAGAAGAAAAAAAAAAAAAAGAAAAAGCAAACAAAAAAAACAAAAAAAAAAAAAACAAAAAAAAAGAGCAGTACATTTATATTGCTGATTCTAGTTCGGTTCCACATAATGCAAAATTTTTCTCCAACACTCATTTCGATTTATTCCCATGACGACGTAATTGAATTGATAATTAAACACAACGTAAAGTCGACTTGGCATTGCAGTCACGTTGTCGGAGCTCATCACATGATTTTTCTAAGAGCTTTTCTGTCACTTGACTGCCACTGCGTACACAATTCATCGCTCGAGGAGGAACCGAGTGCATCAAAGCCGAAGAATAAATCGATATTATCCCTAACAACAAACCCTCTTTGGGAAAACTCCTTTCACTTCCAATAACGGACAACAGCATGAGTAAACGGACATTTAACAATTGTTTGTAATTTTAAAATTCTACAATGTAAAATTTTTGCAACCTACTTTTTTATTTTAAAAAATACGAATTTTTATCCCCTCTAAAAAGCATGGCAAGCAGTTTTACTTCACGACAGGCAGTCAATGTCATTTGCATATTGTTTATATGTGCAGTGGGCATAAGCCATGAATATGTCATTGAAGCAGCAAGAACAACATTTTCGAATAAAAAGTTGCCCACTTTTGCAAAATATGTATTGCATATCAAAACAAAATTTAAGTCTTTTTCAATTCTCTAGTCATGTGCTATTATAGTCGCTATACAACTTGAATTAAAAGTTTTTCTTCAGAATAAACAACAGACAGCACACTCCACGTCCCACACACACATTAGCATAAAAGCTATAAAAGCAACATCTTCACTCTTTTTATGACCTTATTAATAAACAATATGATTTCACAAATTAAAACACTTCCTTTAATTGTTATTAAAGTTAATATGACATCGTCAAGACGTAAACACTTCTTTGACCAACTTTTTCTCTATACTGTACAAGTACGAGATGTGAACTGGGCAAATCAGTGTTGGTTTGAAAGAAATGTGGTTAACGATGAAGAAACACTAGTAAATCCATTGTATTTTTTTTTCAACATCATCTCTAGAATTGTCCGAAAAAACTAATTTTCTTTATTGCCTTATCTCGGTGTTGATTTTATCATTCGGTAAAAAAAATTTCGTTAATCAAGTTACGAATACTTGGGCTAAATGAATTGCAATAAAAAGAGAAAATACGATTTGTTCCAAATTGTTGAAACCAAGTTTTGCGCACTTTTTCAACTTCTGGTGTTCTGTATAATCGCACTTGTGTTGAAAGTCCCCCTGATACTCCTGATCCTTATTTTGGCACATAGTTCGATATTATTTCATCCCGAATTAATTATTAAGGTGAAGCCAAATCGTGGGATAAATCTAATCCTGAATAGGGGCACTAGACTAACCTTATTAAAAGCTACTTATCTCTTGCTAAGCAACTGGCCCCAATGAGGGTACTAAAAGGGATCTAATTATTCAATTCACTGAGATTTAATTCCATTTCAAATCACATTCAGTATGTGTTGGATGATTATTCGTTTTTTTATTTTTATTTTTATTTTCATAGTCCCGTTACCAGTCGAATAAAAAACTAAACAAACCGTCCTAAGTCTTAGAAAATCGAATATCTGTTCAAGTAATTGGCTGCAGAAACGTCTGTTGATTTGCTAGATTAAAGGACTTCCGCTTCAGCCGTAACCTCTTACAATACCTACTGTAAAAAAAAATAATTAAATTGGACACAAACTCCAGAGAATACATATAGCTTTTAACCCCCATTCCACTCGAACAGTTAAAAACAAAAATACACAAGAAAATTGACTTATAGATCTTCACTTTTTCGCATTATTTTGTTTTCTCAAATTTTACTTGTTTTTACATGTATTATAAAAATTTGAGCCTATGATATTTTGCTATCAGAAATTTAAGAGATACAGTATAGTGTTTTGAATGAAAACTGACGATAGATAATGTTAATGCATTCAAGTTTCGGTCAAATTTCATGGCTCAGTAAAAGACAAAATTAAAAACAACTCTAAAGGCTTTAAAACCGTTGACGAACAATGTTATCTCGTAAAAAAAATTAACGAATTCACCAGTCACAACCTAAAACACCTCATTAGGCTGATGATTGCTTCCAGTTAGCTCGCTCATAATTTAACGTAAAGCGAGTGTCATTATCATAAAGCATTATTTAAAAAAAAATATATATTTTTTAACTGCCTTGTTATTTATGACATCTTTAATATATAAGTACCCACTTGAATTTAAATATAACACTATATTCAACTTGTAAACTCGAGTACAGGTGGTTGAATTTTTGCAAAAATGAGTTTTTCTCTCATCTCAAGTCTAAGAAGAAAAAACTGCTGGTTCAATTTCACCGGTTCAATTTCCTTCAGATTTTCATTTTATCGATACTCCTTAAAGTTATAAAGATGTACGTTACCTGAAAAAGACCTTAATAAAAGATTGACTGATGGATTGTTCAGATTTTCACCGTGATTTAACGATTGATGAAGCTTGTTTGAGCACCGAGCTAACGTCAAGTGCCAAATTATAAAATTTTCAAACTTTACCAAGAAGTTTGGATGCATCAACCAATAAGTTTAGCACTTATTTCTATATGGACGATGAATAAAAAATAATAAAATTTTAAAAAATGTATTAATTTAGACTTAAATTTTATATATTAAGTGGTTTGCGCGCGTCACGTAAAATAATCATTACGAGACGCAATAATTAAAAATAAATAAACAATTCTCGTATTTTTAATTACTTTTTAATTACTAGTTTGTCGTCGTGGCATTTGCGCTACAAACAAACACAAATAAACGACAATAACGAAAATCAGCTTAAAACACAACCCTAACACTAACTTGTGTTAAGGTTGTGTTTTGAGCTGATTTTTATTGTTCCAACTGCTTGAAACGTTGAATAAAAAAATTATATTTAGCTTATAAATTGTCTATTACATGTGGGCTATGAAAATCAGGTAGAAAATATATGACAAACTAATTTCACGGACATCTGCAAACATCGTGGCCGACGTAGGTGCGTGTTCCGCGGCCACGATGTTCGTTGCTGTCTGCCCCCGTGATTTGTCATCATTTTTTGCAATTCGTCCCTATTTTTCATGCTGATTTCTCATAAAATCGTGTTAGGAAGTGCAAATAATGTCCCCAACTACAAAATTGTCAGGTTTTACTTGCTAAAACATCGGTTTGGAATTCTATCGTTTCCAGGATGGATGCCACTGTTTCAAAATTTAAGCGCACTGCGCATCTTACTGAGCAGATTTAATTTTTGAATTCTTGTTTTTAATTCGACGAAACTTTTTAAAAATTTCCTCACGAGAATAGAAAAAGCATTAATTTTGACACGAAATATTTTTTAATATTTCGTATTTAATGACATTTCGTAAATGCAATTGGCGTGCGCAAACCACCTATTAAATGTTTCATTTGATTAAAATATTTTTTTAAAAAAAAGAAGAAAATATTCCGTAATTTTTGTTTTCGCGAGAGAATAAATTGCAAACTCGTGGATCAATAAAATTAGATGCCGTGACGACTCGAGATATTTCATCATTTCTTTTTGAGTTTAAAATATAAAAAGAAAAAAAAAGAAAAAAAGAAAAAAAAGATTGACAGTTTAATCTAATCGTACGCTATATTGGATCGGGCTGTCTGGCTCGGTTGCAATGTTTGAATTTTGCTAATATCTTTTCTTGCCAGTTGCAGCGTGAGATTGTGTATAAGCCGTATGCATAAGAAGTTCGACATCCAATAAATCCAGCAGTTTCTTTTTCGCCGAAATAGAAGATCCCTTTCGCTCGAAAATTGGTCTCCAGAGAAGCCAACACATAGGGTCGAGAATGAGCTAAACTCCATTAAACGACATTAAAAAAAGAAAAAAAAAGAAGATTATATAAAGAAGAGAAGTGTTGGTAGGTAAAAGAATGAGGTTCCTTTGCCTTTTGTCAGATTCGTTCTCGTTACACGAGTTTCTCACTCAAGCACATATAATTACCCACCATAAGAAAGAAAAAATTAATTTAGTATTTTAAAAAAAAAAAAAATAATATATATATATATAAAATAAAAAATATCATAAAAAAAATGTAATGAGAAATGATTCTATTCATTACACATTACTGGCATTATTAAAAAGAAAAAAAAAATGTCCCGGTTTTAATGACCTAACATAAATAATCCATGCTTAGTAGAGTTGTTGAAGTTGTAAAGAATATTTCAAAGAGTATTTTTTTTTTTGGTAATTACCATTTTTTGCTTCACTGCTAATCTTAGAAATGGAAGATGAAACCACACATTAAATCTTTAAAAAGGATGAGGTGGAGAATTAGTAAACATTCTATATTAAGTTATATTGATATTTCAGGATTTCTAATAAATCGCATCGGTTTGTTTGTTCGAGAAACTGTAACCGTGGAATTTTATGAACCGTACGTAATGTTTATTTACATACTGTAGGCAAACGCAAAAATTCATCAAAATTTATTGATTGAGAATAGAAACATCTGAGTGTTTTATGACTTGTCTTAGGGGTAAGGACAACTGAAAAATGTATTAGAAATAGAATATAGAACATCCATTTGTAGGATTGTAATGGATATTGATTTACAAAAGGCGGGGTATTTGTAAATAACCTGACACAATCTTTGTTTGCTTCTCGTTCGATTTCAAACGACATCGAAAGTCATTAACGTTGTCGTTTTATCGAATGTTTGTTCGATTGCCAAGTAATGACATATTTGTCAATAAATCAAAATTTGAAATAAATAATTAAAATACTGCACCAACTCAACTCTAAAAGTCAACACGTCTTCTGTTCTCAGATTAGATTTCATGAAAATCTAATTAAAATTTAACAAATGCCGTAACTAATGCAAATTGTTCACTCCGACGAATTAACTTCACTAGTTCGATTAAAAATTTACAAAGTTCAATAAAAAAATTTTTTTTTTGAATTTGAAAAATTTGAAAAACGCATTAAAATTTATTGTATAATGTTATCTGCAGAATTTTTATTTAAATAGCAAAGAAATGCATAATTAATTTTCAGACGATTCAGTCAATAAATTAAAAACATTCTGTGTTGAATCGACTTATTCAAGTTATTGAATTTTAAAGTTGAATTACATCCTAAATGGTAAATTCTTTTACTTACTTAAAATTACTGTTTTAAGAAATTATATTTATGCAAAATGCAAAAACAAACAATAGTTGAAACTTTTACGTAACAAAATGAAACCAGATAAGAAAAACCAAAAAATAAATAAGAAATATAAGAAACAATCAAATAGCCATATACTGAAAAATTCTCCTGCCGGATCAATACTAAGCAAATATAAGAGAAGAGAGGCTGGTAAAATCATATACAAGCTTCACAAGCACAGGATATACTCTCGTCATTATTGCTGCAGGAAATTCCCAAGGTTCTCCTCTGGGAGTTAATTTATTAAATAAACAGGCCAAGAAAACGAGCGACTCATGGAAAAGTGAAGATAAGAACATATGGGCACTTGAATCTATGCTATACTAAATTCCCTGCAGTCAGAAAACGCATACTGCATTCCTCGTTTTTAGCTCAAACCCCCAAAAAAGAAAGAAATAAATTAAAAAAATTAAAATATAGAATACTGTCAGAAAAATAAAATTTTCATTTCAGCATATCGGTCGTAAATAATAAATAGTTGATAAAAGCCAGTGATGCTATCAATGTAGTATAAAGCTACCGACCACCGTATATACTTTTAAAATATCTTGCTAGCTCATCCAAAGCTTATAGCAATTTTTTGAATAGGGCGATTAAGCCAGCAATATACGAGGCCGTTCATTATAATAAAGTCAGTTTATATGATACCATTAAAAACTAACGACAGTAAGCCAAAAGCAATTTAGCTAACTGAACTGACATGAGAAACTAAGTTTTATTGCAATGTGTGAATCAACCTGACACATGAACATACATGCATTTAAAAAAAATATTTTTACCAAAGTAGCGCTATAGCTATGGTACATTTGCAAAATAAAAATAATAATTTGACATTTCTCTATAAACTTTACCGCGACCTTCTGATTGCCATCTTAGTTATACAGGGCCTTGAGGTCTGAGAACAAGGTGAATGTCGAGGTCACTAAAAATATAAATATTCGATGACTTTTCCTTGAATTCTATGATCTTTTCGATGACCTTTCACTCAATTCTACCACTATACCATGATTGTATTCTAGATTCGACCCACTTTTTAATTCGTCAAAAAGTTTTCATTGTAATCTCGACAAATTTCTTCACACACAATACCATACATAAAATTATGCGTCTAAAATTCAATTTCAATAAAAGAATATTCATATTTCTACAACAGAAAAAAAATAAAATAAAATAAAAATTAAATAAAAATAAATTTGGAAATAAGAAAGCAGCAGAAATGAGTTTAATAAGTGTTTCGTTACCCCTTTTATCAAGATTCATGTTGTGCAGATTGGCGTGCCAGCTGTGAGCTCTGTAAAAGCAAATTTAGAGGGTTTTTGTTTAAGTTCGAAGATAAACTCATATTTATTGCAAATAATGCAAAATTCTTGTTAAATTAATTTTTTTTTACTCCCCAAAAATATAAAAATAAGTCATGAAGTAAAAAAGTATGTCCTTCTAAGTTATAAATTTAATTAATTGCTAAAAAAAATTAAAATTAAAATTAATCACTTTTTTCAATTTAAACTAACTGAATTTTTTATTTATAAATTTAGCTCAAATAAAAACCAAGTTTAAGACTTAAAAAAAAAAAAAAAAAAAAAAAAAAACTACCACTGTGCTGTTTTAAGACATTAATAAAATATAGATGAGCGACTGAAGTCATCCTCGCAATATCCAGCTGCGGCGTTATATCTGCTCAAGAAAGTAAAGGTGGCCAAACACCACAGATCTAACGTCACAGTAAAGGATGCGGCCACTTCCTCTTAAGAAAAAAGTTATCTGCCTCGATGGGAATTCTGAGAAATAAATTTATCGACTAACTCTACCTTAAACCAAACCCAAAAGTTGCCTTTTGCCCACTCTAAGTTTTCTTGCTACTTCACTGCAATATCATCTCCAAAGATATGCCCATCCCACAGGTCATCAAAGTAGCCAGCATCCTGCAGTTTGGCCTGATAGCTTTTTTAAAAAAAAAACCAAACATAAAAAAAATTTTTTTGGGAAAAAAAAAAATTGAGAAATTTAACCAATCAAGAAATTGGTTGTATAAATATTCCCTAATTAATTTTATAGCAATCTTTCCTATTAAAAAAAAAAGATTTGGCAACATCATTATGTTGCGTGATCGATAATAGGTAATATAATTTCTGTTAACATAAGAAAACAATTACACTCTCCACCAAGTTCCTCTGCAGCTACATTCTACATCTTATTAGTGCTATTTAGATTTGTCAGACAAGTCAATGATAATTATGTTAGTGCACCCAATTTTATTTTCTTATTAACTGCACGAATTAGCCGGAATAATACCACTAAAACCTTATTTTATTACACCAACTGTCTTCATTATCACTGCTGCAACGGCTATAAAGCAAAGTACTTAACACGCGAAATACTGAATAATTTTCTAAATGCATTAAATAAAAATGATAAGAGGTAAAGGCTCATTTAAAATTGAGAAATATATACATCGAACTAATAATTCCACTCAATTCGATGTAAAATTCAGTCCAATGTTTTATTCATTGTCAAACATTAACCGAAAATGTATTGACATGAAAACAAAAAATTAACATCTCACATTTCTTCATAAAGATAAAGAAAATAGTTAGAAAAAAATCTCACTCGGGGAACTTGATTAAATCTTGGTAAACGACAACAACCAAAAATAAAAATATAACTTCTGGATTGAAATTTAACCGCCTTTTGGGAAAAGCAACATGCCTTTTTGTATTCCTAGACACATGATATTCTCCATACACACACAAGCAAAAAGAGAAAAAAAATTGGAATCACATTTCTATATCCCGCTGATTTAGCAAAAGTTGTTTTTTTTTTTTTTTTTTTTTTTTGTTTCTAGCAAAGATTTCAAAATCGTTTTACATTTACACATAGATATCTCTAAAAAAAATAACGGAAGAAAAGAGGAGTGGGGGCAGAGAAAAAAGTAGCTGACATTAAGAAAACGATGCCGAGTTTCATCTAATTTGCATTGAAGACAAATTAAAATTTCGCACTGAATAGGGACTACAGATACCATGTTTTAACGCCTTTCTTGCATTAAAATGTGCTTTGCTTTTTTAATATTAAAAGGACACAAGTCAAACAAAAAAAATGTTTACTTTAATAAATTTGTGAATAAATTCAATATTTCTCAATAAGATAGAAATACATCACCCTCAATTAAGTATTTAGTAATGACAGTCAGACATTGCACCAAACCAACTAATTAACTACTCGGTAATATCAAAACTAAAACCTTTAACAATATTTTTCCCTTTCCACAATATATCGAGATAATCAGAGTCTAAAACTTTTCTTAAGTACCCATTCACTACCTATACATGATCGTAATAATAACATCCTTTCCTCACGTGTTCTCCATCTTCTTACGACCTCTTTACACGCGTTTACATCATCGTAAATCCGTCTATAATTTTTCTCTCTTCTTCTCCGAACCCAAAGATAATGTTTAGAACCCTAGACCCAATAAATGTCACTCTTTTTCGTATAGACAAGCATCCCAAACTTTGTTACAATATTTTCTACAATGAAGCAAGGTCAGGTCCGCGACTAGAAGAGAAAAGGAAGTCGGACTCAACTTCCGTGCTAGCGAGACGTGTCGTTGCCTGCTCCATTCTTCTGTGACAGAAAAGAGCATTCCCATGGTTGTGTGTGATAATGGATGGGTGAACACAGGATAAAACTATGGGGTGGGTATGATATGGTTTCCTATGTTTGTAATAAAGAGCCAAATAACATCATAAATATGTCACATGTCCATTTCATTGATGTGACCACTAACTCTATCACCAAATCGTCTACAAAGCACATCACAAGTGCCAGTGATTGTTTCTTTCTGTTATTGTAAACTAGACAACTGAATTTTGAATATTTATGAAATTGGGATTAAATAATATTCTGTTGCATTCGCTGTGTCATAAAAAGGAAACAAATGTTGTAGGATGTAAACAGGTTCGAGTAAAACAGCTGTTGCATCATATTTGGACATTGATGGATGGTTTGACCAATACTAAACGATAGTATTAGAAAACATGTTACTAGTTTTTTTTTTTTGCCAAATGTCCATTTCCTACATCATTAAAGACCTTTTCATGCAATAATATTACAATCAACGTTAGATTACATCCATTTGTCTGTATAAAATATTCAAATTTTGTTTATTGTTAACAAAATCACCCCATTCAAAATAAATGGTAAAAAAAAGCTAGCAGAAACTTGTCTATAACTCGTTTCGTAGAATCCTACATCGATAAATTATGAATCAGTATACAGACCTATCTAAACTGAATTTGCAACAACATAAAGAAAAGATGCGAATGCACTCACACCATTCTTTTTTTATTTCCACTTTTTTCCCATCATATATTTTCTACTTTTTTCCCAATGGCAACCCCATCACTCTGCTCCCATGGCAACAGTCGATTAAGGTGCAATGCAGGTCGGGCAATGTCACCGATAAACAAGCATTGCGCCTCACTTACCTCTCTATATAAACTGGCCGACATTGGAAAGGTCAGGCTTCGATAACTTTCTCCGACTGACTTTTTTTCCCACTCGCGCTCTTCCCGCTTTATGTCGTTTTTCTTCTTGAATTTCCTTTTCGTGTCACCGCAGTTACAATATAATCTGAACAAGAGAACATCACGTCCACACCTCTTCGATGAAACATCACCACAGGCGCCAAGGTGAAGCACTAAAAAAGTCAAAAAAATAAAGTTAATACTCGCATTCGTGTACCCGAATACTTTCTGCATCATTTAAATAGCGTTAATAGCTTAACCTTCAGATACCCAAACATCCCGTCAATGGTTACAATTGTCCCAATGTCGCTTTTTCTTGGCGCTTTACAAAAAATACAGCTTTTACCATCTGCTGTAGGGCATCATTTTTCATTCATTAATAACTAATTAATTTATAGCGTTTTTTCCCCTGGATATATATAAAAGGCTAGAGTTGGCTGTCAAGCTCCCCTGTTATAATAACGTTGCTTCCCCACATGTTGCAATGGTTGAGTCATTGCAATGAGGTGCAGGCTGCATTGTTGTTTTGTGTGCTTCTGCGTTCATCATTGTATATAACAAAAGGCAGAGTTGTGTATTGTTCCCCCGACAATGGGACAATGCCGCACTTTGCCGACAAAGCAACTACGCAAATGGACCCAAATTTTATACAATCCAAAATCCCCGCTGTATTGGCACAACCATTAAAATGTGTGGTGTGGTAGTGTTAGTATAACGGAATTGTTATTTACAGCACGGGAAGACGGAGCAGCCATCTGGTAACACCATCACACGTAGCAAAATAAACATCCGTTTTTGGACGGGATGACCAACTAGTTCATTAATAACTAATTAATTTATAGCGTTTTTTTCCCTGTGATTTTAATGTCTACAAACAATATCTACATAGTCAAAAAATGTGTAACTGTAAAACAAGTCTTAAAAAAAAATTCTGAATTTAGATTTGATGCCTGCCAGTATCAGAAAGTTAAAAAAAAATTTAAAAAAATATAAAAATTAACATTTAAATTGTTTAGCATTTATTGCAATCAGAGAAAACAATTTCGTTTTTGTAATAACAAGTTGTTTCATGCACTGAAACAAAAGATGATGTTATATCACAAATGTGATTCTCGCCTTCCGACAAGATCTATTGCAATTGCCAATTTTGTATTCTGTGTTGACTTCACCGCCTCCTCAGCACTGTGATTGGAAAGAGCAAGTTGTCGGCGGTAGAGAGCAAGGATGTGCAGAGAAATTTAATCTGGCTACCTACCATTTCTCTTATACGGCTCACCTGCTGTCAACTTGCGGGCGCTTTGTTTGCAACAAGAATTATAACACTCAGCTTTGTAAATTAATGTATGGGAAATGTGTGTGACAAGATTCACATCAAAAAATATTTTTTACAGCTCATATGATTTATTATGACTTTTTGTTCTCTCTTTGTAATATTTTATACTCGCGGCACTTGATTCTTACTAAAAAAATTTCATCATAAAATTTTTATTTTTTATTCTTTGTATTCAAATAATTTTTAGAGAATCAACTGTTTAATAAGATTTTTCTTGGCACTGTCTACAGGTCATCTGCTGGTCACCGATGACATGGCGAAAGGACTAACCCCGGAATTGCTAATGCCCGAAAATCAGCTTTCTTGAGAAAAAAAGTCTGACTCTTGTGTGTTGCCAATGTGAGTGATTGATCTCGATGATATTACGACCAAGAATAGAATAAGCTAGAATCCACATCCGTGTCAAGATGGGATGAGGGAATGATCATCCCTCCTTCGACAACAGAGAAAATAGGCCAAAGCAATTACGTGGTCCAAATATCTTAAGTTAGTTCTAGGCACAAATGGATGATGTCCAACAGGGACCTGGGTAATGGATGTCCGACTCGCCCCTGGGCACGAATAAACAGCCAACAATCTATATATTCAAGGGGTGGTCTCTTATTCAATAAGACTCTTAGTTTTCAACATAGCAAAAAATTAAAAATAAATAAAAACAATCTGATTTGGCATTTATAAATGATACACATTTATGTATTCTAAAATTAAATAATTTTTAGGTGATTTTTCATTTCACAAAAATTGACTTTAAAAAAAATGTCAATTTTTTTGAATTAATATTCAATGTGCATACACTCCAGAGCGACTGGCATCTAATAATGTCTGGCACAACGAAAACTTTGTACATCTGCTATCGAATGGAAACTATTTGAAGAGTTGAATGCAAATGTCAGGTAATTACAACTAACCACTCCTTTAATTTGAATTCAACATTCTTCAGTACAACCAATCAGTTTTCACAATTCCGGTTCTTACTTCCGAAAAAATGACACTTCCTAACATACCAAAAAAAACCTTTGATAGAACATTTCAATGCAATTATAAAAAAAGTTAAATGTATTTTTTTTTTAATAAACAACATATTAATCAATTACAGTAGGTACTATTTAATTCATCCCAACGGATAGAAATAATTCTCACTTAACAAAATTAAGTGTTTAGCTTTAAAGACAGATAATCTGGTCTCATCCATCTCATTTTCACCATCCCAGACTTAAAAGTTAAGTGAAAACACTTCATCTTGATGAGTATATCTTCAATATTCAACTTAATTTCATCAATGTTTTCACTGCAAATCGTCTTGTAACCTGATTAGCTCAACACAAAAAAAAAAAAAAATTTTTACAAAGTAATTTTTTTTTCAGAGAAAATTATTCCTAAAATCATTAATCGAATGATATTGAAAAAACTCGCTGCCAAATCGCTTTAAAATGAGAAGCATGAAATTTCCATTTGCATTTAAGCAGCAAAATGTGTAAATGCAGTCAGCCATACTGATGAATATTTCCACTCTTGGCTTTTCATTTTTCTCAATTTTTTAAATTCATTATTTGCTTATTTTTTCTATTTTCAAACATTTTTTAAAAACTTTCTCCACATCCAAAATAGATATTTAAACCAAAAAAAGTGCTGATTGAGCTTAAGAGGGGAAAAAAAAAATTAAGTACATTACAGACGACGGTGCCATCTACACTGCAAAAACACTTGAATTAATGAATCAATTCTTATTCTACTGGTGAAACACGCTTTGGATTAAAGACTCTCTTTTATACGTCCTCTTATCCTAATTTTATATTTCCCCCTTTCCTTCCCAAACAAAACCAGCCATGTATTTAAAAAGCTACAAACTTCGATAAAAAGATGCTTAGAAAACTCTAAAAACGTTGACATAAAACCCTTTTAACACTTTTTATCTGAAGAATTTTCCATTTTCAAATTCAAGATAAACCCGGGAAAAAAATGAATGCAGCGCTCTAACGTTAAGCCAACAATTTGTTTCGCGCTGAAACTTAAACCACAGGCCACAGCTCAAATTCACAAATCGCTTTTAATTAAATCCTTTCTAGCCTAGTAAACTAAGCAAAGAATGTACTAGAAGTCTCAATCTGTGCCAGAATAAACATAAGGAAAAATATAACCCCCTAAAATAGTTTAAAAAAACAATTAGGTCCATATTAATCACTTGCTGAAATCAATAAAGAAAGATCTTTCTACAAGTTCACCCTTCGAACAGGAACAAAAAGGAAAAGGAGGAATAGATTTATTAAACTCCTGGTTGTAATTACAGTTACAGCACTATACACGACACGAGGTAGTACTTAGGTAGCTTTTACGACTAGCCCACTATTCTTGACCTCTTCCTCCAGCTCCTTAAAAGACGACACTAAAAACAACTGTTTTTCATTTCAAACTAATAAAACCCATCCAAAACACAACATTTTTTATGTATAAAAATAAAAAACTTATAAACTCCTGCCCTCTTGTGCCAATAATAATAATCGAAATGCACTGGCATTTAATTTCGTTGGCTTTTAACCACACATAACTTGCCTCCATACCACATAGATGATATGAAATCAAAACTTGTATAACTGCAACACGCTCGGTTTAATTTATATGATGGAAAACACCATTTTTGTTCGCCAACATCTGGCGCTAGGGCGCCCATGGAAACTGAGGTTACCTCGCGACTGGATCGAGAATAATGAGTTAAAATCAGTGATTTGTAATAAGAGAGCTATTTAATCACCTCAAATTATTATATTAAACAGAGCGGCACAAATGCAGTATACGAGGGGAAAAGGAGAAGAGAGCGAGGAGAAAGAGAGAGTAGCAGCCAACCCATTTCGCACTCATGGCCTCATTAATTTCAAGCCGAGAATCGGGTAAGAGAAGAGGGAGACCTTTCTCTATACTCATGCTCTGGCTTAATGGCTTACGGCTGGTCTGGTTGTAAACTCGTATATACCGCTTCTTTTGGCTTTTGCATCTTTCTGCGCAATAAGTGCTACCTAGCAGTGACTAGATCCATTCAAAGCCAGTACGAGTTTGGAATGTAAATGTAGTGTCACACATTTCAACATGAAAACCGGATTAGTCATGCGATCATTGCAGCAATAGTGTTTGTTGTTTGCCGCTTCACTTCTAACAACACTATAAAGAGACTTAAATGAATACAAACCCATAATACATTGTTTGACCAACAAATGTACTAATTATTCAATTGTATTGTTGTATACAAAAACAAGTGCTCAATTTTATACTTCATTAAAACTTAATTAAAATTTTTCTCCATTTTTTTCTTCTTCTATTTTTAAATATCAAAAAGTGTGTTTGTTGTCAGTCCCTTGACACCTAATATTTCCTAAACTCTATCCAACAATTTGTGCACGAAACTGAAAAGTGAACTTTTTTGCATTGTACCGAAAGTTAGTATCTAGATATTGTGATATCTTATTTTAATTCTCTAGTTAAGATGAGTCGAAAAATCATTAGGAGGATTCAGAAACTGTCGCATGAGTGCACAAATGCGTAAGTGTGAAAATATAATTTCACACATGCGCACCGGAAGCCTCATTGGCCTCATGTTATGTTATGTGACTCACACGGGAGACTCACACTCACACCTCAAAAGGTGCGCATAGTGCGTTTCACCTGAGATTGCAAATGGCGGGCATAACTGCCTAGTACTAAAATTATGGTACCAACAGTTCTGGGTTTTAGTGTTACCTGGATCAATATGGCATCTCATTATTTTAGTACTAGGCATGTGGTACCATTTTTAACTTTGGTACCATTTGAGAAAACTTTGAAATATAATTGTCTTTGAGCTTTGTCGTGCCATTTTTGAGTAATTTTCCCGCCTGTTTTGGGCACTGAGCATGCGCAGTGTGAGTTTCACACACACTCACACACTTGCACAATCTTGCCTTTTGGGTGTTTCAGAAACTTTGCGCACTCAGCATGCGCAGTGTGAGTTTCACATTTTTACAGTCTCACACTTGCGCACTCATGCGCTGTTTCTGAATACCCCTATTGTTTCGTAGCCAAAAAATGTGCGCAACAATACAAAAAATGTAAATAATTTTTTAGAATATTTTACAAGCGTTTTTGTTTGTTAACAATGGCACGCACATTTTTGGACTACGAAGCAATGATTTTTCGACTCAGCTTAACTAGAAGATTAAAATAAGATATCACAATATGTACTTTCAGTACAAAACAATGGGAGTTTCGTGCACGAATTGTTAAATAAAATATAGTCATGCTTAACAGCTTCAGGGCTGCATTATTATTTAAGTCTTGAAACAATCTGTTGCAATTTAAACATGATCTAAAACGTCAAAGGTTTTGTTATTTAAAACTGCCTCAGAAATTAAAAAAGCTTGATTTCTTTACTTACAAAACATCAACATAATAAACAAACAAACATTCTTTGCTTTATGAATGATGTTCCCCAAAATACCCGAGACAACTATCTCTGAAAACAATAAAGAAATCACCTTATCATTAATTCTATACACAAAGCCAACATGCAAAAAAGCCTCTTAACATAATTTAATTAACCATTAAACCCGAACGATACCAAGTACCAACCCTCAAATCCTTTTGGCCACTTCAAAAAATTAATTAAATTAAACCTGCACAAACTAATTAGAAAATTCCCTCCTTAATAAGCCAAAACCACCACCGCCACATAAACAATTAATACTAAAAAAAAAAAAAAAAATAATTTAAAAATAAAAAAATTGGAGCGTAGGAACCACATCCCATTAGTCAAAGACATTCTTTTCCGTCTCTAATGATTGATATTTTTGCCACAAGCTCCAGGGAAGATGTGGAAGGTGCCAGTGATGAACTGCAACCAATCATGGATCAGCACGTGCTCAACCGACCAAACTTGACACAATTTGTCCCTTTCTGCAGGCCATGGAAGATTCTTTCTCTTTCTCTCTCTCTTCGCCTGATTGTTGCTATTAAGGCGAAGGTCTCATATTGACAATGCTGCGAGGTAATTGAATAAGCGTAGCCGCCTGGAAATTATAGCTTATTGATTTGACCAAAGGAGGGCGCCCGCCTATTAACGGAGCTGGCGGCTATAACATTCCTGCACTTGCGCAATGATCACCCTTGGTTTGTAGGCGGTATGCGGCCAGACACAAGAAGCTTAAATCAGAGCTCCTAACATTCACGATCCATTGCTACGCAATGTGTATTGCTTCTTAGCTGAGAGCTGAGCTCTGTGAACGTGAACCCGAGTGAAATCGCGCCTCTGAATACATAGTGTCCCCTTTGAGCCAAACCTACAATCAACATTCTTAGCTATATTATTATTTTATTGGAACATTTAAAGACAAATATATTAGAAGTGAGCGTAAGAATTACAAACTCTTATTATGTAATGCGACTATATGAACTACGAAAAGAATTTGTGCATAAAGAGAAAAAGATGGCAAATTCTTTTAGCAGTCAACATTCTTTCACCAAGTTCATGTTTAAGTGAGTTATATAGTGAAAAAAAATCTTGTTTAGTGCCATATTATATTTTACAGTCTGGGGTTATTGTTATTTGCACATGAGTACATGAGTAGTGCAGTGAAGCACGAAACTTTGCTCTAAATCTTGCAATATTTGCCGTCTGAGGAATTTTAGTGCCACAGGAAAATAAATAAAAGAAAAATAAATTCTTTATAAAATTGTAATTAATTAATTAATGATGCGAGGAGCACTGGCAATGTAATGAGTAAAATGGCATCGACAACCGTTTTTCGTTTTTAGCATTCCACGAGACGATAGAATTTTCGTCTCGTCACAACCCTTGACATTCCAATCCGTTTCGATACTGCGTGAAATATCAGGAATTGGTTCCTAGTTGAAATGCGTCCGAAGGGGACAACAAAATCCAATAAAATACTGTAGTTATTGACAAACAAACACTGGAGACTGCAGCAAAGTGAAATTGAAAAAGTGAAAGGAGCTCCTAGATGTCATTTTTCGAAGAACTTCAATATCTTAAATTCGGATAATGAATATTAAAATTTGTTAAGACCAGTTCAGTTTTAAGTGAAATTTTTTGATGCAGTTTTAACTCCAGGTCAGAACATTGTTCTGTTATGCGTCAATGTTGGTGCGATGTATAAAGAAAAATTTTAAAAATTTAGTTTCCAGCCTTGGCAATAAAAATTCCTTTTAGTTCCACATGTTGCACTAGTAAAGCTATCAAGTTCTATAAGAATAAAGTAATTGTAAAACTGCAGAAAACAGAAATAAACATTTTCCGATTGATTTTCTTACAGCGCCATTTTAAAACAAAAATACAAGAGACAACATTAAAGACTTTCAATTAATGCGACGATTATTGGATTGTGGCGATTGTGTGATTATATGACCTGTTCCCGAAATCCGATTGCCTGAAACAGGTCACATGACTCAAACAATCCCCATAATCGCCCACATACAGTAGTTCATCCCATGCATGAAATAATCTTTGTTACCACAAAACGGCCTCAAAAACGCAAATCAAATTTCAGTCAGAAGAAGCAAATAAATGTAAAAAAAAACCGTCCTCTGGTTTTGTATTGTTACATTGATTTCCGAATGCATGTCTATTCCTACAAACACGCGTTGTTAGTCGTTGGTCAGAAAGATTTAATACTTGGTTACATTAAATCACAATATATGCATGTCACATTATACGCTAAAGATTTGTAAGTTATGTGTGACTAACACTCACTGCAATCTCTTTATTAGCTGCAATTCACATTGCACATACCACATACCCTGTACCACTAAAGCACTTTACTCTGTTGCAGTGTCTCAATAACCGGTCTGAGGAACCACATGAAAAATGAACACAGATGACACAAGAGAATTCGTGTCGACGACTGACCATTATTTTCCCTTTCCGACCAACTTCGCAACGTCGCAGAACACATTGGCAATATCCAATATGCACATGTCAGCAAGTGCAATAATGCAACTTATTGTTGTTCCATAGTCAGAAAAACAATATAAAATTCTGCACTTTGTTCTGTGCTGCTTTAAAAATTTAATCTAGTCTCAACATTAAAGCGCATGCGAATTATTCATACAGGAGTATGGCGTAACACTTCAATTTTAGGCCAAATAACAAAAACAGTAATAATTAATATATTAAAAAATGCTCCATTCCGGACCTGCGGTACACGTTTCAAAGCCGGCTTTAAAAGCAAGTAAAAGCATGCTGAAATAATTACCATTTGTTTACTCATCCCAATATTAAATAGTTTAGAAGATGAGGCAAGACATTGTAAAGTTCAGAGTTAAGCATGCGAAAATTATAATTTGCTGCGTATAAGTTTTATGTAATCTCGTGGTAAAACGTTGTGGCATTTGAATTTCATTTTTGATTCAATAATCATCAAATATTAAAAAGTAAGACACCATGTGCGGTTATAGATCTTCGGTCCATGCTTCTCTGCAAAGCATGAATTGCCATAAATCATTTGCAAACTAAATCCAACTTGTCACTAAGAACAGATGATGTACCATTCATTTTCCTACTCATTTATATTTCTATTCCCTACTTTATTAATAGCATTCTCCATTCAAATCTGCCTCAGCTACAATTCCGAGTCAACTTGAAAGATGAAATATCATTGCGATTTGTCACACTGCGTGTAATTACAACTCCACTTGTGTACGTCCAACAAAATTACATGTAAATAAAACCCAAAACATTACGATTTGCTTGTTATTATTTCATTATCTTTCTATGATAGCATACAAGCAACTCTTACAACGTTTGCTTTGTCTCATTAAAACTTGGTCGAAATTTGTTGATGCAAAAATTAAAAAAAAAAAATTATTAACATTCAAGTGGAGATAATGAAACCAAATATTCAACACTTTTGTAATATCCAAAACAATGTAGTAATAAATATCGTTTAAAAAAAAATTACACAAATGTAGCAATAGATGGCCCTGTTTTTTCCAAGCTATTTTGTAAACATTAATAGTTTTGGACCCAGGAAGCCAATTCGCTATACGTTTAAAGTTGAATTCTATTCAATCAGCTTCTAATTCCAAACATGCTAAACTTTTACTTTTTTCCCCATCTTTATTTCAATTAAGGTAGGTAAATAATTTCCAAAACTCACATTTGAATAATTAATTATACCTTATAGCCGGTCAGTGAAAATGCGGTCCGATTATATTATTCATTTTAATCCCGCATATCATCACTAAACTTAACCACTTATAAATTTTTTACACCAAACTAAAAATAAAAATTCACATCAATATTAATATTTGACAAATGCGTCTCAAACTTCATTACTTGCTACTTAAAACCAACGTCCATTATTTACGACTACGCTTAGCTCGCAAAAATGCACACATTTATTTCCATCTGCGACATATTGCGACTAACTTTTTGCGACAACAACATAAAAACAATTCGCTTTCTCTTTTTATTACACATAAATTACTATTCACTATTAATATACGTTGACGCTATGAAAAATCACACACAATAACCCTTACATCTCATCGGTAATAAATTCCCATGGAAAATTCACTTGGCATCTCATCTATTCACCGAATAAATCTCCTAAAAACTCACTCATCGCTTAATCTGTCATCCCGCATTTCTGCATTTGTTTGCCAACGGCCGCCATCCGACATCCCTGCACGCGTGAGATCTTCTGCACCTGCGCACATCACAGCCGCCGTCACATGACCCCAGATAAGCAGGCGCGTGAAGGGGGCGAGTTTGCCACCCATTCCTCAGCTCACTGTTGCTCAGGCGCACATCGAGTTCACAGATCGATACTCTTCAGTCCTGATCACGAGTGTGGATGTTGCAGTCTCTCTTATGCTCGGATGTTCACTATGCGTGATCCCGGCCACAATGTCACCCTTCATCCTTGTGTGGACAGCTGTGGCCTTTGCGGTCAACGGTAAGTCACAGTTCATATTAACTATTTATATTTCAAATTTTCAATGAAAAAAAATTCAATATTGTATTTTACGCGTTTATTGTGTTGTTGTTGTCATTGTGTGCTAAACGAACTATTTCTATGTGAAACACAACATCTGCTCTCCGACTCCTAATTTTAATATGTAACACTTTAATTGATCGCTTCGTATGTGTGACATGCTCCATTTCTGTATATTTCTCTTCTCATCTTTTTTTTTTTCTTATTTTTTTTTTTTTTGGCAAACGCCCACATTGTGCGATTTAATTTTTTATACTCCCTTTTCCCAATTTAGAAATTATGAATTTTTAAACACGTGATTTGAATTCCACTCCCAGCGTCACGAAATGAGAGTATCATTCTTAATATTTTTTTCCCCTTCGTTTTCCCTCGTTTAAAATACAAAAAAGAAAAGAAAAATTAATTTTTTCGTCTTTTATATTTTATTTTACATAAAATGGTCGTAAAGAATATCAAGGGAAACAGCTGTTAAGCCAATCTGGAATCTGTTTTCTTTTTCATGCCATTTGACCCCTTTTTTTCTTTATGTTACCCTGTGCTATGCGGCACGTACTAAAGTCAAACTAATGGCAATAGTTAAGACTGTTAGCACATCGTTTAATTCAAGTAAGTGAAATGAACTTTATAATCAGGCAACATCGTGTGCAAGTGTATCATTTGCATATTTTCTAACATTCATCTTCAAAAATTAAAAAAAAAAAAAAAATTTTGACAAAAAATATTCATAGTTTACATTCCTAGAGCAACTTCTCTATGAGATATTCTTTTATCGCAAGCTAACTGTTTGTAATTAGGAATGTACTGTATCAATGGTTTGCATCAAATCAAAGTGTAATTACAAATTTAATGCTCTATTTATATTCTCCATGCAATAAATCTGTAATTTGTAGCTTGGAAGCTATAAAAGCATTAAAATAAAATGATAAACTCTTCCCTATTTTTATTACAAGATGGTTTAAATCTGGATATTAGAAGATTATAACTTAGATAAAATTTTAGTTCAACTTTTGGGTTATTATCTATAATACCATACCAAGTCATAAAGTGATTCAGAACAAAATTGAAAACAATTTCTTGATGTTTTATCGTGTTTATAGCTTACTCCAACTAAGTTTAGGCACATACAGAGTTTATTGCCTATAACAACAGTTATGTACTGATAAAATAATATTTACACTAAAGTTGGATTAGATCAGTTGTAAACGTAGATATGTGCAACTACATCAATTATAATGTTTTGCGGTTGCGGATAGTTCTTTACAAAACTGATCACCTATTTTTATTTTATTATGTCACAGGGCACGTGATCAGTACATTATTTATTACTGCAGAAACTTCAAAATAAGATTCCGCAAAAAACTGCAGTACTTAAAAAATAGATTAACTTATAAAAAGTAAAAACTTTATACAGCTTCAGATGTTAGAAAATAAAATTAAAAAAGTTACTGTAATCCAGCATCATTTTTAGATCCAATTTTCTTTCTAATGCCTCATAAATTCTATTAACTTTTTATACCTTATTCATTTAAAAAAAAAAAAAAATACAACAATTTTTTTTTACAAAAATAAAAAAATATTAATAGCACATTCAAACAAATAAAAATTTTTTTTTTTACACAAAATCTCTTATCGACTTATTATATATATATATATATATATATATATATATAACAAAAAAAATTGTCCTACCAGCCTTAAACCCCTGTCCACTTGTCTTAAAACCATCAGAAATTTTTTCTCTCCTTTCAGCACATACTCCATAGATTTTTTAACACTTTTATCAAGTTACCAATTGCTCTCTTACATAGAAAATATGACAGCAATTTAAAATGAAAGGCTCAGACTCAAGCGCAGGTGGACTTTTACTCAGCAAACTTTATCTAATTCTGCCCTACCAAAAAAAAAAAAAAAAAAAAAACCAAAAAGAAAAAAATCTCAGATGTATTACTTTTCCAATTTCTTTTCAAATCAAAAACCTTTCTTTATCTAACTCAATTCCTCGTAATAAATTATGAATTACACCACCTATAATAAAATCACAAGTGTGTTGAGCAAAGACACCTCTTTTATATATTTTTTTCTCTCGCAAGAAACTTCAGATTGCTTCTAGTCGTAAAAGGGTATTAAATATTGGTTCGAAGAAAATTGGGTGGTGGACAGTAACATAAGACACATCATTGAAAAAGGCCATATAGAACAAATGAAACCTTCACTATATAAAGCAGTATAAAACGACAACAAGAAGCGAATCAATAATAATTTGAACTCAATTTTCTCAAACTTGATAACAGCATTTTCTTCAATCTTGATTATAGGGTTTCCTCAGTATAAAATAGAATCTGCGACTTTTATAACACATTTCCCCCCTAATTTATAAAATGCAGTATAAATTTTCCACTCAATAGCCTCCTTGACTACTTCGTAATATTGCCAAATAAAACAAGACCACTTTTGTAATTTGTTGCTTAGAATTTGATCAAAATAAAAAGTTAAAATTCCTTGCGAAAAATCGTGTATGAATTACCATCTCATTTCTTTGTGTTTAGAATTATAAAACACACTTAGCGCTCAAATAAAAAATATCCCAAGAGGAAAAAGAAAAGAAAACGAAATGCATTTCTAAAGTTAAATGTGTGTTCAAAATGAATTTCCAGGTTTACATTAATTCTGCAACGAGTACAATTGAATTTCTTTGCCATCTGAAACAAAATTTTTAAAATGTCGACAGAATTAATGAAGAAATGTCGAATTAACCACATCTTTAACAGTTCTCTACTTTATCACTGCAATTCCGTATCAATAAATGATTAACTAATCCCACAAGAAAGATAAATAAAAGATATCGTATATATATACATATTAAATTCCACCTACATACTTTATCCTAATAAAATATTCTATCAAGTTAATCAGTATGTTCAAATTGGTTCAACCGTACTCTAAATGTTAAACATTTTGCTCGAGATTCAGTTTTGCTGATCTCGCAAATTGAAGTCCAGTCTAATTAACGTCAGACAGTACTAGTTCACTAAACACACAAAAGACAATCACAAAGACAAACAAGTGCCATGTGTGTCTTAAAAGAAGAAATTTATAAAAGGATGGAAAAGAAAAGAAAAGAAAAGAAAAAAAAACCTTTAAATCACAATTTTTTCTTTCTATTCTCTTGTTTTAAAATCCTCTCATCATTCTTGCAAATTACTTCCACAATCCAATTGGCATTTAATTCGACGACATCGAAGACGTTTTGAAACTTTTGATAGATACAAAGCTTTCATTGATTCAGCACTCTACATTAAGTGCTCTACTCAATAAATCCTTTATTAATAAGAATTGAAGGGAAAAAAACTCATTATTTTTTTAAAGATATACGTCAAAGTCAAATATTTATTGCCAACTGTAAACTAGAAACTAGAAAAACTCACAAAAGCTTAGATTGTAAAGAAACAGTGAGTGAGTGAGTTCCGACTGTCAGTGATAAGAGAGATAAAATGAGCGAAGAATTCTTATACTAGTCTGCACTAAGCTTGTCTAGCAATAAATAACTAAGTTCTACTTCTTTTTTTTCATTTTTAGGCATCTATATGGTAACAGTATAGTACCCATATTTCTAGTTTTGGTTTACTATACTTAATATTTTACTTCCGGCATTTGATGAAAATGTAATGTCAATTATTACAACAGAATTGTGATAGCTGTCATATACTATGCGATTACTGTTGAGTTACCCGAATGTCAGTGTTGGGAATCGACCAACGATGTCTTGAAATGAATGTTTAATTTGTATCGCGGCGAATTTAAGTGTATTTATTCATTAATTAGCAAGATATTCTTCTAATCTGTTGTAATCTTGTTTAAAATCAAGTCTGTAAAGTCAATTTAGATAATTTTAAAAAAGTTTCATTTACCTTTACCTCTTATGCAAGATAAGATAAGTAACAACAAAAAGTTAGTTTTGTGTTTAGAATTTTTACAATTTGTCTGTTATGATGGATTAGCTGTTGTCTACTTTCTGGATGAAAAGCCCAACACCTAACCTGACAACAACTAAAAATAGCACTCTTTTAAGAGACCCGTGTTACCTCAAGGCTAAAAAACAGTTCATTCTCCTCAGCTTCTGCAGTATTGAATTTAATCCCTCACCCATGCACACGAATGTATGTGTCATGTGATACTAGCTTTTGGTAATAGCATTACCGTTAAGTTGTTTTCCCTTTATAGATCCTTCCATTGGTTGACACATCTCAATGTGTGGCGAGAATATCACGAACCTTGTGATCAGCTCAACCAATCATTTAACTGGCAATACTTGGGTTTATTTATTTTATTATTTATGAATAAGATAGTTTTGGCAAGCATCTGAAAAGATGACAGTGACAGAAGATCTTCTTAGGGAAACATACATGGATAAAAACCAACTGGGATTTCTTGTATGTTCAAAGTTCTACTGTACATCTTATATACATAAGTATTATTCAATGAAAGGGAACTGATCACATTTTCAATGCTTCTTTAATTTTTAATAAAGTTTGTGACTAGATATTATTGAATAACTCTAACTTGCATCTAGACCTAATTCAATTAATCTAACATCTCATCTTTCTCATTACAAAAATTAAAACTAAATTTCCTATCAATTACAACCATCAAACTTTCCTTGAAATATTGCGTGCAAATTTGAATTTCAAACATCCTATGTATAACCACATTATTATTTCAAACTTTATTCCCACTTAAATAGTCAATTAGATTATGATTTACATAGCTCTTCCAACAGGCACACAGCAAAACAACAAAATTTTAAAATTTAAAATAATTAAAAAAATTCAAATTAAATAACATCTACAGTATTATATATGCGCTATTAATACAATGCACGCAATATTATAATCTTAAAATCAAACAACACTACTGAGACTGAGACTCCAACAGAAAGAAAGAAAAAATAAACGTGCAATTAAAGAGAACACACTGCAATGCCACTCATGCATATTGATGAAATTGCATAATGACGCCATTTGCTCAACTCGTATTTGCAGCAAGAGGATCATAGATCTTTCTAATTGTTCTTACCCTTCACACACACAGTTGAAAAATTGTCCAAATGCCTTTCTGAGAATGCTCAGTCACCAAACCACAAATGAATACAACACATACAACACAATACATTGCTAACTTACTATTTGTGTAGCATTTGTAGCAAGGCATTCAGTTAGAAAACTATGTTCAATCTCAAATACCCAAGGGAGAGCTACACGGATTAAACTGATAATTGATAATAATCGCATTCTTCGCTCTATCGCCTTTGTTGAGCCAGATATGAGCAAACTCATTTAGCTTGTGTAAGCAAAGTATATAAATAAAGACGCAAAGATTGACGAAAATTTATCAAGAATTTTTAATTGGTGTCTTTAATATATGCAATCAATTAATTTGCATTTTGCAGTATTGTCAGCATATTAAATTGAGAAGGTGCTGTTGTCGATAGTTGGTAGCAATGAAAGCAATATTGAAGATAATACGTTTGTATCATGTTGCAGAAAGTTTTCTAACGTCATATGCAACAGAAAAGAAAACAAACCAAAAATAAAACTGATTGGTGCAAATATCAAGTTACATATATCATTTTCATAAAATCATCCAACAGAAAATTGTCCAGTCTGTTTACTGGGTAAAAGGTAATAATAGTAGCTAACCAATATATCTTTAAAGGGCAGTTTGATTTCAACACAATGCAACTTGTCCCCCTTTATAACAGAACTATGGACAAATTTTAGTAACTCAATATGACAGCAAAAGAGCGAAAACAATCTCTGAATCTGACATAACCTCGAGCAGTATTAATAATTAAAAACCAATACTTTTATCTTAACAACATTTCCATAGAAATTATTGCGCTCTTAAAATCATCGCTGTATCGAAAAAATAAAAAATAAAAAATAAAAAAATTCTCAAATAGACAACATTTAATTCATTTACATTTAGTATTTAGTATGAATAATAAAAAATGAAAATGTCACATCTCTCGACCAATTTGTGAATAATTTGGCACCAAAAACATGTCACTGTTAATAATACTCTCTAGAAATTATTTCTGACAAAAAAAAAAGCAGCTACTAACTTTATTATAAGAAATTAACTTATAATTTAATTTTAATGAAAAATTTCGAAAATATTGAATAATTTCTAAATAATTTCTAATGTTAACGTGTATGACCTCTACGATTGCAACACACTCTTATAACCACAACATGCCTTCACATGCCCATGCATTAATTGCTGTTGACCTGTGACATAATCTGTTTTCTGACTGCATATAGTATTCAATTAGCCGTGACAATATATTTAACATTGTTTCACTGAGGTAAAGTACAAAATTATAATAACTTTTTATAACTTTGAGCTCGTGAACGAACTTGGCTTTAATTCCGGTCAAATTCTTATTTAGTTTGCCGAATTTCCCCCACACTCTTACATTGCACTTCCCAAAGATCAGCACTTAACCCGTGAATGTGTGAATGAAGGCGCCTGGTTTCCAATAAAAATGATGTATAGTTTCGAAGCTGAGGGCCAAATAGCCCGGGTATCCGCTCAGCTTGCTCACAACACAGACATGATGCAGTTATGAAACAATGAAGTTATTGGTTCGGTCGCAACCTCCGTTTCCTGTCTAATTGCATTACAACCAACATCCGATAGTAGCAATGAGAAGCTATGGCACAAGCTATAGGAAGTTCGTTACAAGCTATATTGCCACCACCGACAACAAACGCACTAATGTAATCATAATAACTAACTTTTACCTATATAACAATATTCGGTAAATAACAATAACACCTATATAGAAATTTACGACTTTATAATATGAGAAAAAAAAATTTCTTAAGATTTTTCCCCAAACGATATGCCAACTTGCAAACACTTGACAAAACAAAGATATTGATTTAGCACAGAATCATAAGATAATATTTTTTTTTTAAAGGAAAATTCAAATCCAAACTCCCGTGTTAATAACCTCCCTTCTCAAAGTAAAGTTTAGAAAAAAAAAAATCCAATCATAATGCATGAATTCATCATCGGATTTTTGACTAGATAATAAGATATGCGGAGATTCTTCCATTGAGCGACACATTCCGCCTTCCCCACGTTCATGGGAACAAGTAAATCCTATCCAGACATAAGACAAGGTCCAAGGGCAGGAATGCTTTCATCGATTCCATCCACTGATGTTCCACAAAACTCAGATTACTATACAGAATGGCAATAGAAAAAGGAAAGGGAAAAGAGAGTGAAAGACCACTGTCTATTATACCATCAACCCGGAAATGGTCTCTTACCAGGGTTCGATTTTGGACCGGATATCAAAGATGGTGATTCCAAGAGACCATTTATTCCAGAAGAATGAAAAATGACCTTTTTCACTTCTTCACTTATTTTTTTTTTTTTTTTTATGTTTGCTATTCTCTATCATGTCGATAGATAATGGTAAGTGTGAATGAAAATGGAGCGCACCATTTTTAT
>JH431728.1:341296-415601 GCA_000239455.1 Strigamia maritima | reverse complement strand
ATGAAGCATGATACTTGAAAAGACACGAAAAGAATGTGGATTGTGAAGATGAAAATTTTTTTTCAGATTATTTTTTACAATGGTTTATTGTCAACTGAAAATTATCTTTAGGAATTCCAATATTCAGTTTTGCAATGCTCTATAGGTAGTAATTGAAAATGAATAACAATGAAATGATTGAATAGCCAAAAAAAATAATTTCAAGAAAAACATTCCTGACTCTGTATAGTTAATTAAACTTAAAGACTAACAATAAGCTTTTATGTTACAGTATACCTACATATACCCACAATTCAAAACTGACTATAGTAAATAGGGAAAAAAGATCAAATTTGACTCTAAAGAAAAGAAAGAGACAATAAAGGGAAGATTTTTACTTACTTGGGTTTACTTGGGTTTTTGCATGATCTTTGAGCGTTCAAAAACCTCTTTAATTGGCTTCCCCTTTTAGAATGACAACATTATTTCCTTATTCCCATATAGTTTTAGTTAAAACTTAAAAACAAACGTTTATCATCTCATGAACTAAGAAATAATTGCATGAAAAAGATAAAAATGTTGGTATAGGCCAAACCTTAAAGTTGTTAATTTACAACAAGTGTTTGTAAAACATGTTTTTATATAAATTTACTCAAGAATGTTTACCGAGAAGTTTTTAACATTAATGTTGTTGACACTGAAGCATAGTGCTTCAAGACGTTGAGGTGAAACACTCCACAGTGAAAAGATTTTCTATGGAGTGTGGTTAGTGTAACTTGAACCTTTTGAAATTTATATACACTACTATCTCGTTTGATATTATGTTCCCCCAGCAATTCAAGCACTTTCGAAACACAAAATTAATTTTTAAAAAAAAATTTAAGAAAAACCATAAATGAATAAAATTCGCATATAGAAAAAAATTGTAAACAATATTAAAAAAAAAATATTGAAAACAAATATTTTGCCACCTAGTGTTGAATTGGTGAAAATCAGCAGTAAATAATAGTATAAAAAAAGCAATAGTGTTGCTTGTCAAGACTTTCTTTTGGCCCCAGTTGTTTGCTTGCCAGCTCAAGCGTCTAAGAGGTGGACAGGTTCCACGTTGAGCTGACCTCTCACCTCAACAGTGGAGCCCATCCTGTCTCCAGAGCCATCACGGGCAAAAATCAATGAAGAACACTTCGATAAATTCAATGACAGAACGGGCACGCAGCAGCCAGCAATCAGCAAGTGTTGATTCTGAGTCAATTTGGGAAACCGTTCCAATCCAAAGCCCTCTTTGTCAAGTCAAATAAAAGTGAATTCAGACTTTCTAAATACTCGAGATTGATGAGATAGCAACGCTGCGAAAAAAAAGGACAATTGCATTACTGCATTATCTTCGTTTGAAACCGAAAAATACTCGATCGCACAATATCCCGTCAACCGTTAAGCGCCAATCTTATAAAAGTATGCAGTACCAATGAATCCATTGGCGCCATGTGCTGAAACAGTATAAATTACGTTTAATTTACAAGTAACGATCAACAACTCCGACGTCGTAAACTATAAACAGCGCGAAACTTCAAAAACATGCGTTGTCCAAAAATTAAATAACACTATAACTGGAATTAAAAGAGTTGTAAACATAAGTATGTTTACATAATGAAATCTCCACAAAATCTACAAGCAAATTTAATTGTTTTTCTAATAAAATCGTTAAATGTTTTTTTTTAATGTTTTTTTTTTGGCACATATTAGCAGGTCCATTGAAGCCGTGCTATTTGCACGTAAATACGTGCATACGTACGTACGTATGGGCCAATTGCCATTAGCCTGAATTTACGTGAAAATAGACACTTTTTAGGGGTACAATGAAAGATTCCCTGAACGTTTTTGATGCATTTAATGTGTCAAAATTAAATAAAAGTGACCATTAGTAAGTCAAATTTTAGGAAAATAAAATCTACCAATTTACTGTATAACCTGTGAAGTCCGGACCTAGTGCCGACCGGACACCTGTCCAGTCCGGACACAATGGGCTAAGCCCGAACCCAGCCAATCTCCAGCCATGCTAATAAACCTGTGCACTCTAAATAACCTGCTTAGTCCGGACAAACCAATTTTTGCCCCGATTGCACAGGTATTTTTGTTCGGGCCCAGCCCATTGTGTCCGGACTGGGCAGGTTTTCGATCGGCGCTATGTCCGGACCGCACAGGTACGACTGTATGTGAATGGCCAATCGCAGCCATTACCTGTGTAGTCCGAACAGGGGACCACAGATTATAATCTGTGACCTGACCCGATCGGACACCTGTCCCGACCGGACGTACATACGTGCAAATAGCCGCACCGTTTTTTTTTTAGGCAAAGCCTAAAATTTAATGAATCTTGTGCTTGGGTGTTCAGGAAATAATTTATAAAAGTGAAAAAATGCTCCTCCCATCCCCCCCTACAATTCAGAAATCCAATACACAACTAGACCTTGTATTAGGTGCCATCACAATCAATTAACCTTGGAGTTAAAGCCTGTCTAACTGTCTTTTTAGTTGCGTCGAGTATTTGATGCCAATAAATGCACTATAATAAATTGAATTTCCATTAGATGTCTACTGTTGACTACTACCGTCTTCCCCCCGAACATAACGCCATGGCGTTATATTTGAAAATAATTTAAAAAATGATTTTTTCAATCATTATATCAAAAATTCAAATAGAACAGTATTTCGAATAAGATGCCATGGCGCATTATTCGAATAAGATGCCATGGCGCATTATTCGAAATGCTGTTCTATTCGAATTTTCGATTGAAGAATCTCGTTTTTTTAAAATCTCGTTAATAAAATGTCGTATCGGTGTTTGCGGTTTGTCACGAAACACATTACATACGAGATTTAAATCGGCAGCAGCAATTTTTAGGAAAACAAGATACCTTACACAAATTAAGCTTATGTATTGGACTTGTGGTTTGTGCAAGGTGTTTGACTGATTAAAAAACTAACCTGAGATAATGTAATCGACACAACTTTGCCAAAATTACAACCGAAGTGAAGGGAAAATGGTGGCAGAATTTCACGACAATTGTTGTGATTGTAGGCAGTGCGCATGCGCAAGTGAAGTCGTATACACAACAATTTTAAACGAGATTTTTCAAAAATCTCGTCGAGAGTGTTTGGAACGAAAAATGAAATCACGAGATTTTTAATAAAATCTCTTAATAATACAAGTCTCATAATAATAAAAATCTCGTACAAGAAATCGCAAACTGTCTATTAACACTACCACAAAAATAACAAATAACACGAAAAACAAAAGAAAAACAAGAAATTAAAATTAAAAAATGAAAAATAACAAATAAAGGAAAATACAAGAAATAAATTTTTTAAAAAAAATTTAAAACAAAATAAAATTTTTTTTAAAAAAAAAAATTGAAAAAAAAAATGAAAAAAAAATAAAAAAAAAAAAATGAAAAAAAAAAAATAGAAAAAAAAAAATATGAAAAAAAAAAAATAGAAAAAAAAAGAAAACTAAAAAAATTAAAAAAATAATCTTGCTACTCATTTCTCATACCATAACGCCATGGCGTTGTAATCGAATAGAACGCCATGGCGTTATGTTCGGGGGAAGACGGTAAGCCGCAAGAGCCATCGAAACTTTGATGTTCATTCGATTTGACCAAAGTTAATCTCAAGGCTGACAAATATTTTTTACCTACCCAGTGATGAGTGCAACCAATGGGAGTTTGTCGCTTCGTTTGTAAACAAGAGTTTAGTGTTCCAATCTTTTTCCAATGGCGGACATTAAACTAATCAATAATCGTAAACCAACCAACCTTAAAGTTTACAATAATGGGAGGATATTGGCGCCTAATATAAAGTGAATTATAAAGTAAATTTAAGTACTCACCACAAAGTGCCTTTTACACTTTTTATGAACGTTATATATCACGTCTTCGCGATACCAAGAATCAAGTGACACCTAGTGATAAATAGCAGTTTTCGTGGTATTAGAAAAATCTAAAAAAAAAAAAAAAAAAAAAAAATTGAAATTTTCAAATTTTCAACAACCATCCTAATAAATCATCTTCCATCCACTTCCTACTCATTAACCAGATCTTAAAACCCAATCGTCACTTGATCCGATTCCAACCTAACCCACTCTCGACGGAAAATCATTACCAATAACTCTTCGGTTTTTAGAACATCTAATTAAATTAAAACGTTAAAGCGAGTTTCGCACCATATATCCACACCACACGCCTTTAGGCCCTAAAAACAATAATATTTCCGGACAGCACTAAAGGGACCAGGCAGGAAAATCCCTTAAAACCAACAAGGCACATGATTAAAATCCACAAGTAATCGCATAAGCAAACTCGACTCTTTCTTCTCCCTCCCTAAAAATTTCGCTTCCCGCTTCTCGGTCCGAGAACAAAATTGAGACGAGACCTCCCTTTAGCTTCCGAACAACCTTATTGTCTCCCAGTTCCACGCTGTCAGTCATAAAAAGAGCCGTAAGGGGGAGAACTTCTTGTCTAATATTTTATCGCAGGGATTTTTTCTGCCTTCAACTTGGTCGCCTCCTTTAGAAATTATACTGCCGTTCAATTTCATTGGGAATCCTTTAGCATTTGCGAAGAGCACGGAAAGAGGGCAAACCAGATGAATGGGCCAAAATCTAGTGAAGCGACATCGCAAATCCGTGGTGAAAATTATTAGCCTCGCTTCTCTTTTGCCCGATTTGCTTTCTGCCGAATTTCTCTCCCCACCTTTGGGTAATGGTTGCCTACACCTTCTCAATATAAAGAGGAGCAATAAAACGTCAATAAGGAGTCGCTTTCAATAAATTTCTTCTAACCTGTTTCCTCCCGGAAAAAGAGGGAGTATAAAGGGAAAAAAAATCGCATTAGGGGTTAAACGGTGTGTGCTGGGCTGCTGCAAGAGAGATTTTACTTATCTCCTCATTAAATCACATCCTATAATTAAACGGAGGAGGTCCAATCAAATGTCAGGTTTAAATCCTAGGTGGTGTTTTAATCTAAACTTTTAAATTCAGAAATTCAACATTTTGTAAGTGCTACAACAACTGAATTTTTTATAATAGAAAAAAAAGAAAAAAATGTTTGTCATTAACAGAAAAGGCCATAAATTTGATTATATGTCACGTGCAATATAAAAAACCCCAAAAACCCCCATCTTCAAATAATGCTTAGTGACAAGCTTCAGAAAAATAACATTAAGATTTTCTATTTTTCTTTTAGACAATAATTTTATTATTATTATTATTATTATTATTTTTTTTTTTGAAGAGATTAGAAAGAAAAAAAAATAATAAAAATAAAAGTGTTGGAGCCTCTTAAGAAATAAAGCTTTTTATTGTGCAGAACATTTTTCGCCTGGAAATTTAATATAAATTTCACAGAAGTATAAAAAGAAGTCACTAGACTAGCTAACCATTACTATACATTTTCAAGGTAGAGCTATTTCACGCACAAGCAACAGAAAAAGGTATGAGTTTAGTCTCAGAAACCATCTCATTATGAAGTGCAAGCATGCAGAAACCTCAGCAGCATCATTTGAAAACTTGCAAGCTTTTTAATTAACACGATATGCTAATAACTGTCTTATCAGCTACCAACTTAGTGGTATGGAGAGGAGATGGGAATAAAAAATCTTGAAAGACATAAACGTGCGAATCTAGAAATTATGTGATTGACAATATTATTCTAAATACTTTTTTTTTAAAAATTAAAATTTTTTTATTTATAAAAAATTCCCAATTTTATGGATTTCAAGTTTATATCATTTTTTTTTTCAAGCATTTTCACACTTGGCTGACCATCTACACAATTTATTGATCATACTGATGTCAATGTTGTTGTTATTGATCTAGGACAGAATTTTCACCATGACTGTCTTAAAATTATCCGATACCACACATTTTGTTATAAACATTATAAAAAAAAGATAGAAAAATTTAAAATAAACAATTCGGAGCTTCCAAATGTAAACATCTTTTTAATAAAATGAGACAAACAGTTCAGAACTTTGAACTGATTTACTTTATTATTTAGCTGTCAGTTGCACATGTGCTGAAATAAAAACAAGCTAAGTGTCTGAGATTCAATACAAAATGGCGGGAGTAATAAACAAAATTTATTGATTTATCAACTTGTGAAACAAAAATTTGAGTTGTACTGTTAAAAAAAATTAAATTGCACCTTCCACAAGCAGAAATACACGAAAAAAATAATTTCAAACCTAATTTGAAATCAACATTCTTTAAAAAAAAATCAATTATAACATCAGCTTTTAAACTCCTAAATAATGTTGGTATTATACAAAAATGTTGAATACAAAAATATTTTCTCATTAAAATGAATGAAAATAATTTGATTTTCAAATTTATGTCAGGAACCTTGAAATGTTGACCAATCATTACAAATTTCATTCGTATGTGACCACGTATCTCTTGGACGATATTGATTTTAACACAATTTCAGCAAAAACAATTTAAAACTGTCATTCCGTTTCTACGAAAAATTAAATTAAAATGATTGGTGTAATGAAGCAAAGCTCCAGGGTCAGGGTATATAAAAAATATTGGATTATGTAATAAAATCTCCAAGATTGTTTTAAAAATTAAAAAAATAATTGCATTGAAGAACATGACAGATAAACGACATGGCAAAAAAAACAAAAAACAACAACAACAACAACAACAAAAACCAAACAAAAAACTCCCAGTGATCATACCTTGCTATTCCGGGAATTTGTTGTTCATTCCGTCTGCGGCTGCTGTCATTTCCCAAAGGCTTCCTTGCCTGCTACCAATCCACTGACAAAGAGTCAGTTCGCAAACAAAATAGCAGACGTTAAAGTAAAGGCAACATTAATATTTAAGCATTCCACCTGAAAGTTCATGTAAAAGAAATAGAATCAGAATAATAAATGTAAAACAATACAATTTGATACATTTTTAAAAAACTGCCAGTTATAGAGCATGCAAGTTTGAGCCCCTTAGCTTACAGTAACTATTTGTTGGACTTTCCTGCGATACATTGCCATAACACGTTCAGTTTATAGAGATTTTTTGGATATTGCAATGACACTGCAGACCAATATCTACAGAGCCCGACATCCGCATTGATTTGAATGCTCAGGTGTCGGTGGATTTATGAAAGTGAGGATTTGCAAAGTGAAGATTTGAACCAGAACTCGAAGCCTGAAACTGAATACCATCAATTCCACTATTCTACCGTTACTACTCAATGATCTCACGCTACAAATGGCTAGGCCTTTCTGCCTCAAAGCAAAGCTTTCTAAAAACGAGCTATAGGTCCACAAGAATTGTCTTAAAGCTGTACATACCAAAAACAAAAACAAAAGCCCTAAATCTTTCCACCCAATTACATTTTTACAAAAAAAAACTACTGAAAAACCATGTAACATTAACCAGAACCCTTCCATTCCCCCCCCCCCCCCCCCCACCAAAAAAAAATAAAAAAAAACCCCTAAAACTTATTTTATTCAAACCCATACCTAATACATTTCAATAAACCCAAGAAAAAAAAAGTTAAGGGAAAAAAGCATGCAGCAGCTGGTGTTGCAAAAGTAATAAACAAAAAAAATATAATAAGCCAGGGAGGGGTACAGCATCCATAAAGTTTGCATCTATATATCTATATAGATTCCTTATCACGTTAGGTACAAGTTCTAAGCCGCATCTGCTACTAAAGTATCTATTAACTGACTATAAATTCTTATCAGCCGTCTAGGCAAAGAGAGCAAAGTTACTACTCAACCTTGAGAAAGTAAACTGATAATTAAGGCTAGATATACGGTCAGCAGCATTCATCCAATTCCCAGCGCGCCAGCCCAAGAATCCTATCGCCCACTAAAAGCATATAATCAACACTTTATGGCAATACAAGAAGTCCGTATAGATCGAGGTCTTTGTGGCGAGTCAACGAGTCGCTTTTAATCAGCATCCACAAGCCAATATTCGTGTTGAAACAACAAAATGGCGTATTGCAGTGCCGTCGAAAGCCAGACCGGAAATTGAGTCATTGATGATCTTATTTACAGTATAGGAGAGATAAGGCACAGATTTCGAATGATGCTTCTTGGATATCAGACATTCATAATGTTTGACTTTGACTGTGCAAATCTGTTTTCTGTGCACTAAAAGCTCACCTAGTGGCGCACTTGCGGTGTGCGGACTGAAGATAGGAAACACGTAATAAACTGCGCCTAAGCTTACTGTTTACATCATCCCTGAGGAGACAAAAACCACAAAGTGCACTTCTTTTATCGTCACTTGTGTATAAGGGTAAACAGAAAAATCAAGATGCAAAACAAGGATTAAAAAAGTAAATTGCAGCTTGTTCACGTTGTAAAATGGGAAATTTTGAGAATACCTCGTGCTATGTGCAATTTTCGAGCTGGATGCGATATCTCCGACTATAATCAGTAGAATATGCATCGTAGATCATGCTCGTTACATGTATGCTTTACAAAACTAATGACTCGAGCATGATGTTTGCTTTTCAGCCTTGGCCGTTCGTGTAAACAAGTATCAGGATTTCAGATTTGTATCAATCAATTAATTGTAGTTGCAAGTGTGCATTGACGAGGGCTTACGTGAGGTTTAAGGGTTTAACACAGTGGGGTTTCAAGTTAGGCACGCACTAATTCATTGTTTAAAAGTATTCGATCGACAGTTAATGTTAGTGAACATTTTTTTTATTTTTATTTATTTATTTTATTTTATATTTTTTTTTTTGCATAATTATCAATTTATTATCATTTAATATTTAATTTAGTCAAACCAATTTTTATTCCTTGAGTTGATATTACTTTTCCAAATGCTATTTAATTAACAGTAATTGCTTAATGACATTTCCATTTGTTACTCGATCCAATTTCACGCCAATTCTTGATGGTCAAAAAAAGAAAAAAAAGAAAAGAAAAGGGGGGGGGGGGAGAAGATCCTCGTCTCTATAACGACCCATCACTTCTCCTCGGAGAAACTTCAATTATTTAGGCACAGGAAATTAAGTAGCGGAACAGTGCCGATTCTTCCCGTCTCATCGCGCACCAAGTTAAAATCGGCGCTCAAACAAAATCGATCGAGCAGGATGAATAAGTCTCTTCCTTCTCTTTCACTGACACACACAACTTGGGATACGAGGCAGCTGCGCTATCACAATCCTGCGATCAGTCCGGGTTTAGAAAATGATAGGATAGAAGGGGGGGAAAAAAAAAACTTTTTTTGATCTCTTTCTTTTTTTTTAAGTTGCGTCCTTTTAAGGATGATACAATCGGAATCAATAAAATCCACTTCAGTCGATTTATCAATTCCCTCCTCCAAAAAAAAAGTGGTGCGATAAACTAGGATTTTTAAAGCGTAAATTCCACCTCTATCTGGTTTGCATCGAATAAATTGCATTGTATGCACTGGTAAATATCATAAAAAATATTTAAAAAATTTAAATTTGTAATTTTTATTTTAATTATTATTTGTTCTAATTAGAATTTAGTGTCTTTGATCTTTTTTAAATATTTTTTTTCCAATTAGTAAAGTTCCAACAATTAATTAAACTAATAAATAAATGATTAAACGGATGAAATAAAAAGTTTAGCGTCCATTTACGTTCAAAGCTAATCTACTTTACTTGTAACACCTGATAAATTGAATTTGCCAGAAAACCGTACAACTTCGGATAAAAATGGAATAACTTTTTGACTTGTAGTTAGCACTTGTGCTACCTTTCAGCTTGATTACCTAGCCACGTCAAGCGTTTACTTTATGGCATCACAGTCACATCTACACAAACCCAGCTAAAATGTCTTATCTCTCTTTATTGGACCAATTCTCCTAATTGACAAAAGCAACGTTGCACAAGACGTGACAAGACCAAAATTGAACGCGCGTTTCATAATACAACAATATATTGTTATATGTTAAAACTTTTCACTCAGTTTTGACATTATTTGCAAATTTACTGTATCAAGATGAAAAATTCCACACAGTGGAATTCTATTGCAACATGAATAATAATTTTGCAGAAATTCGGCAAAAGTGAAAAAGTTTTGCAACAGTCCAATCGTAAATTAGTGCGAAGGGTTTGCGAAGTAAACATTTTGCATCTAACATTCCATTTGGCCGCACATTTAAAATCTCTCATAAGCCTAATACCGAGCCATTATGTAAAACATGAGGACCCATACACTCGAGAGACAAACTGATGAGTGCACTAAGTTGCATGAGAGCGTGTAAAAATTGGTCCGTTGTGTGTTATAAACTTGCACTTCAAACTAACCATATCTTGTAGATTAAACCAAGCGAAAAATAGAAGAGACTCTCGACTGATAAAACTGTAAATTTTATCTCGACGATGCTGCACTTGAGCTCTTATCGTTATCAACACCTCGTTCAAAAACTTGGCCACTTGAATGCAACAATAGAGAATTAGCATAATAAAGAGTTGAAAAAACTTGTCGTAAGACAAACAAAAACAGCATAAGTTGGACAACTCAAGAAAAAAAATTGTAAAAATTATAAAGTTATCATTGAATTGTGTTGAAGGATTATTCAGACATTCAAAACATGCAAGAAATTATAAGTAATATGACCTTAACAGGTCATTTACAAAGACTCATCAGGTTTGCTCAATCAAGATGTTGTTCTGCTATTAAGCGAAAACATATTTTCCGCTATCATTACTCCGAAAGAGGTTGCGTTTACAATATGGCAAATCATAAATTTCTAATTGCAATTGTGAAAAAATAATGCTCTAAAAAAGTGTCACTTTGTCTTTTGGCTGAATCATCGATTGTTTCCTCTTTTCTAAACAAAACATCAAAAAAAAAAATTTTAGCGCCAATTTTTTAAATTTTATGTTTAGATTGCGGCGCTAGAGGCGCGCCACTGTAATCTCCTTAGTGCGAGGTCTATCTAAAAAGTGAAATTCCTGGATACTCCAATGTAAACAACCATTTATATTTTCCGCAACTTTTATTTATTTAAAAATTATGTCTATGTCACATAAGAATACTATTGACCCAACAACAAGAGAATCTACAACTGCTCAACTATACCGCCGTTACCATATCCCAACTTCATCAAAATGCACCCACAGATTTCAGATTGGCATGATATGTCTGCAGACTGTATAATTCTATCAAAGAAAAAAAAAACCTCTGTTTGCCGCCACTCTTTCCATTCCTTCACACAGCCAAATTCCATCAGTGCTTCCGAGGGGATCTCTTAGCAACTTCCCCTTATCGGACTCCTTCCAACTGTCTTGGCGCCAATACGAATGCTAACCAAGTAAGAATTCCTCAGATAACAAAAAAAGAAAAAAAAAGAAAGAAAGTGTGTGCTTATTATTATTCACACTAGGAAACGGAGCATTCTCAATGGATGGAAGCATCTTCTTACAGCATCCACAGCATGAGAATGAGGAACATATATTTCCACTGAGGCTGATTTTTTCCAACAAACTCGCAATCAAAAAGCACAAATTTTTTTTCCTGCTGATCGGTTTGAGTAAAAAAGATGAAGAAAAAAAATATATATAAACGAAATTACTATTTTCAAACAAATGGCTTTCAATTTGCATTCAAATAAATTTTTCTCTCCGAATACAATTGCATGTATAGTTGAGCAAAATCGATTCAATTTATTTTGTGATACCAAGTACAAAAAAAAAAAAAAAAAAAAAAAAATTTTACTGACATGACAAAAATGTTGTTTTCTCAAGTTTAAAAACAAACCATCATTTATTTCGGACAATGTGATTTCCAGTGATTTAACTGCTATAAATCCTAACACCAGAAATGACTTTTTACTTAAAAAAAAAAAAACCCAAACCAAACCTCGTTCATCAAAATATTGTTGCTTACAATACGTGACTTAACAGCCATATTTTTGTTGTTGTGACAAAAATCAATGCGAGGACAATCAATAACTCTTCTATGTGCTATATCCTGAGCCATCGAGCATCCGGCCCATTCACCCGAAAAAAGAAAGGTGAAAAATGAGTCATGAATATACACTCAATCATTCGCAATGTCTCAACTTGGTTGAAAACAAATCAATTAGTTGCTCGACTCGGTTCAGTCAGCTAAAGCCGGACAAATGAGTAGCCTCAAAAGGACTTATCATTAATACAACTCAGTAACTGGTTGACATGTGCTCGCATCAGATAAGCCGGGTTAAATTAAATAACAGACGAGAAACAAACCTCATCTCAGGTTCCACACAATGCACTTAAAACGTCACTAAAGAAAACCTATCAACTTGTTTCTTTAACCGCATTGTAAACTGGACTATTAAAACTAATGTTACAAATTAAAGGGTTCATTGAATGGCAGCAAGATTTTGCGATTTTGCAAAATTCACATGTAATTCACAAAAAAATTGGAATATTCCTAAGAGCATTGGATCTTCACTAAAACTGGAAATAAATAACTGGATTTCTGCATTCGTTAGCGCAAACTGCCTTTCCAGCATCGATTTTAAAATTTTTACATTTAATTGTCCCCAAAAGCACGCGATTAAACGGCTATCACATAAATCAGTAAAAGATGTGTGTCCAAAAGACCGAAATTGAGCATTTTCCTCCATTTTTCTGCCTATCAACTCGGCTAGGAATTTCACAAATGTAAACACTGGAATATACAGGTCGCAACTCTCATCTATTCATGTATAAATAAGCCGTTTATTTTGCGTGAATAAAAGTGTAATTAGTTATCTACAATGTATAATCTCGAGAATAATTTGTCGATATTATACAACACAAATAATAAATTCTCAATTCAAAACTTTAAAAATTCTTCTTGAAGTTATGGCTAAACTCAATATGCATCTTAACATCGTTTTAACCTCCATTTTTCAGTCTATTAAACAGCAAAAAAGAACAATTCTTTTCTTTTTGCCACGTCAAACCCTTGAAAGAAATAAATATCCTTTTTTTCGGGGGTGTAGGTAGCCCAAGGCATGGCTATCCATCAAAACTTTTATGTGAAATGAATCTCGAGATAAATTACTCCATTTTCCAATGGTATTATATTCCAAAAGCAATGTTTCACATCCCAAAGTGAACAATTTATGCATCATTCACAAGACCCTTGCAACCAAAAAGGCAGTTCAGTTTTTGCATAAATATCTACTGAATTGTAGCTGTTACATTGCGTGACATTTCCAACACATCATAGCAATTTATTACATCAATAAATACCTTCACTTTAACCCGAAAGTCGATGTTTATTCTATTTATATATTTTTTTTTTCTTGACACAATAACATTTAAACTTAGCGACATTTTTACTTATGTTTAAAAGTTTCACTGCAAATATCTGTCAGGCTTTTTTCAATTTTCTATTAACTTTAAAATGTAATTTCCCTTTTCACTTGAAAAACTAAAATGCACAATTACAAACAACAACAAAAACTTAATTTACGCCAAAGAAGATTAAATAAATAGAATTGAATAGAATTGTTGGTATTTTTAGAATATTTGTTACAAATAACTACACTACAGCACTGTTATTGTTGTCGATTCATTTTAGAAACACATATTGAATGTGTTAAATTAATTGAGAATACTTTGAATGTTTCACATTTAACCAGTAAATTTCAAATGATATATGAAACCGCTTTACAAAATGTTAGTCATAAAATTGATTTATTTATTCGGCAAATTAAAATACTGTAAACAAATATAGGCACCAACTTTCCATCCTTCAAATTATCCGCCTTTATAAACTATTTTCTTTAAACGTATCACGTATCACTCACATAAATAATTTCATAAGTGTTCATCACATATAATCATCACAAAAACTCAGTTTAAAAGCAATCACTGACATTTTATTGGCATCATCAAGTGCTTTAGATAAACAAATTAAGCATTACGACGATCTGCTAGGATCTACATCTGCAATGTTGAAAATATGTGAATACCTACACAAAATTATCAAATAAATGACTAAATTTAAAATGACAATATAAATTAGAAATTTACTGGTAAAATATTCATTTTGCCTCCTTAGTTTTCTCTTTTGTGTTGTCTTGATGCTCATTCACAATAGAAACCTAAGAAGCGTTTACATTTTTTCTCTTTTATCATCAAGTTTTGTTTATTTAGTCGGTGACGCAAAATCAGTGACATGGAAAACACCAATAAAACAGATGTACAAGACAGTTTACATTAGACGGAAATAACATAAGAAATCAGTCTACGAATAATTAATAAGTTTAATAAAAATCAAACTGACTGCTCTTTAGTTTGCAGTCATTTATGACAATCCTAACTAATGCTTCCCTGTACGATGTGCAGTCAAGTGTCAAATGTCTCATAAGTTATTTTCTTAATAAAAAAAATATAACTGATGGAACTAAACAGCAGTTCTTTTGCCATCAATAAATAATATACTGTGTTAGTCTTTTCTGCCATGATTTTATATTTGCTTGCAAAATACCATGAATAAATTATAAACACATCAAATTCTTGATTTCTATATCAAAATAGACATTTTCCAAATTTTTTTTTAAACTTAAAGCCACATACTGTATAGAAGACCTTATTCATTTTTCTAATACGAACAAAGGCAATAAACCAGAGTAAACATTTATCAGTGGTAATGTTTTGTTTCAGCAGTAAATGATGATACTTAATCAACATCAGTCGAGTCAAAGTCTATAAAGAACGATTTCTTTAACCACCAACATGGTAACACCGTACTTTAAACGAAGAAAATAAACGGAAAAATAAATTGTATTTTTACCACCGGATCTTTTACCCTTGTCTGCACCATTGAGTAAATTCGGCACTAAAATCCAGAAGTCGCATTCATACAATTTGCAACGACTTGCCTTGCACCAGTTGCAGACTTAAACTCTTAATCGATGTGTAGTCGCATTTAATTCAATTGTCTTACTTGCATTATTCATTAAAACAGCTCAAACTTTTTTTATTACTTGAATCAATTCACCTATAATGTCTACTAAGTTATTCCGCTGCTTAAGTTACACACCGCCCTCACTTACACCCTCTTCGCCCGGCCAATTTCAACAGTACACCAAACAAGATAAAATTCATGATGCATTCACTTGACCTTTTGAGTAACATTTTGATTTCTTTTTACATTTCTTGCATACAAACTCAAGAAAATTAAATGTTTTTCAATAAACTTCCGGAATTTGGTTTTTCACTGAAATTATATTGATCTAGTTTTCCTGGCCTGAAGTAAGGAAAATCAGTAATTAATATTTAATTATTCTATGACAAAATAAATCGCATGAGAAATTATACGGTACAGCTACATAAAAAAAAGTGAAAATAATTTATTTTTTATACAAAACTACACACTGTTCTTTTCCTGGTGCATTTATGCCGCAAAATGTAATTGAATATCCCAAAAATGTTGATCAACGATTGAATCATATCTTGTTTCTATCCTTCGGGCAAGTACTTTTCCAAGAACGTACCTTTTTTCACGTTGAAGCCAACAAAAATAAGAAATCATTAAAAATTAATTTCTTCCGAGCTTATAGCGATCAATAAAACCAATCTAATGGACCTCAAAGCTATACTTTCAAATTCAAAAATATTATTTACCCCCCCCCCCCCAAAAAAAAATAAAAATAAAAATAAATAAATAAAAATTGTAAACAGAAAATCTAATATGTCAAACCGATTTTTTTCCACTTTTTTCTTATTCTACTCCAATCTTTATAAAAATACCAAACAACTAACCTAGCCCTTGGGTAGGATGTTACTCAAGATGTGATACCCCCAATGAAAACCTTAGAATCCCAGTGCAACAGATTCCAAAAAGAAATGATGTCACTCGTTTCAATGCAGACACAGATTGTCCTCGACAATATCCCAAGGCCTTTAGATAAACTCCACAAAGCAGTATGGTATTACAACTTCAGAAACCGAAAATTCCCTAAATTCTTTATAATAAAATCCCGTTATAACGAGACTAGGACCCATTGGTTATCCGACTTTTACGGGTACTGTCTGTACTTGTATACCGTTGGCACTAAAAATTGCACATCGAATTTAGTTGTATCGGTTCCTTTGAAATGTAAAGCATAATTCATACCTGACTGCAAGAAAAGGTAGAGTCATGCAAGCAGACGTAAACGCACTTTGTGTTCGCACCTGATTGCAATAATTAGTAGCAAACTGAACTCCGTTTCCAAAACATTGCGAGAAACTCCCATTGGTTGGAGCCTGTTTGCTTGAACATTAATACAAAAAACCACCAAAAGCTACCATATATGGTCATTTTTATGATTGTTGATGGTCGTTTTTTGTTTGTTTATGCCTTTTTATGGTCATTTTTCGAATTTTTTTTTTAAGTGTATTAAAAAATTGGTGGGAAAAAGCTCTAGCCAATGGGAGTTTCTTGCAATGTTTTGGAAACGGAGTTTAGCAATCAAAATCAAGACTCATATCGCATATTGAAGTATGTTTCTGCGCATTTCTGATCAGCTGCGTTGCGTCGAGTGCATCTGTTATCCACAATACATTTTGCAGCTGTGTTGCCTTATCTTACTTGATCGTGTGAAAACAAGTGTGGACTAGGTTCTACATCGTGAAAAGTTGAACACAGCATTTTCAATGGCGGGTGACGATACGCATTTCTGATAGAACATAGTGCAAAAGAGATAAATGTAAAAAACTAAATCGATATTTAGATGAAAGCATGTAACAACCGATATCGCAAATCTGTTGCACCAGCAATTAGTTTTTGATTAATTTCGATATTAAACTGCGATTAAGTATTTTAATTCCTGTTTAATTCTGGCTCAAAGTGTAGCACTATGCGTCGGGTAATAGTTTCAGTTTAACAATTCTCGGTTTTCCATGTCCAGCCGGAGGTCCTCTGCATCCGTCAATTTAACCGATACTTTTATTAATAATAATCTAATTCAACGACACAAATCACTCATCACTCATTGTCAATATCATCGTCACGACGTATCATGTAACAACAACCAAATGCAATCTAAACGTCAAAACATTACAACACAGATCATTATCCGTCGAAGAATAAAAACAGTGGAAATAGTAATAGTACCGTTTTGTTTATATAGTGAATTTCAAATTTGACTTGTGTCTCAACATGCAAAAACTGCCATTATTTCTAAAAAAAATTCAATTTATAACATCGATTTTGATGTCGGGGTAGCTAATAATTTAGTGTTTATTCGATATCCAAACCATCAGCAAACGAACAATATCTGGTCGGAATCTTTGATGTTCACCGGTAACACAAGCAATTTTTGCTTGATCAAACTAAAGAAGAAAAAAAAATGCTGCCACTCATAAAACATTACATTATTGGTACATGTCAAATGTGTACTGCATACTAATTTTTAGACAACTGTAATTTTTCTTATTACTTTTTACTAAATGTCAACAATGTTTACCCACATGTGGAGCGCAGTTCAAGCGTTCACATTCACTCATTTTTGAAATTTGATGCAAAAGTGGACTCGTAGCGACCTAAGCACGCGTAAAGCGTAGGAAGTCAGGCTCATTGGAATTGACTGATGGTCAATTCCAACGTGCCTAACGCTTCTTCGCCTCATAACGTCAGTGCTAAATGACCAATCGTAGAGCGCGGAAGATGGTTTTCTACCAAAAGTTTGAAAAATTTCGCTCGTTTTGAAAAATAATTTAGAAAGAATCATAAATTTGGTTAAACAAACACGATTATAATGTCATTTAAATATAATTCCGCATTTTGCAATGTAAATATTATACATAGAAATGTCAGAGTCTTCTCCAGGCTCCTCATTTGCCGTATTGACCTGCAGAATGCAAAGTTGCTGAGTTTGTAATTGAGAGACCATTAAAGAAAAACATTTAAAACCCCTCTGTAAGACTTTCCGTTCTCGGATTGTGTTGATTCTGTGCGATTAAATGGGTCAACGACAAATCGCAGCCGCAGAAAACTGCAAGGGGGAAAAGCACTATTTTAAGAGCTTTCGTTTAGACTCATCAGTCGAAGTCGTGAGTCCCACCATTCGCGAGATAAAAGCAATAAAACGTCAAGATGTCATTTGAGTTTCCTCTTAGTTTCCAGATAAATGTATTCCTAAAAAAAATTCACTAACTCCCTGTTTTGTCATTTACTGCATTTCAAACTCCAACCAAAGCGATTCGCTGTGCCTTTTCGTATCTTTTGCACTTGCACCGCCAATTTCGCGACCAAAATGTACAATCCATTTGAAGAGCGACAGAAAAGCCTCAACTTCATGAAAACTCATTCGGCCCTCTTTTGGGGAAACCGGCAGCCGCAAGTCGACTCGGATTCTAAAATCATAATAGAAATTTCGGTGCACAACTGGGCTTTAGTGCGTTATACATACTTGACACTTTCAACAAGTTGACCGTCGGCACTGATTTATGTTAACATGACAGAGTCATAAAGGAAGACGTGCGGCCAGCAAGTCGATAATACAGCAGAAGAAAGGGAAAAGGGGGGGAAGGCAAGGCAGATTAAATTTACACGTTCCATGCCATTAGCGACCAAACTGTTTATTCTGAGCAGGCGCAGATGAACCGGGTATTTGGGCTCAATGTTTACGAAGCTTCTCATTGGCAGCCAAAGCGAACTTCGACCGACAAGGGATCGATATCACGCAAGAGAAAAGCGTGGAGCGATTCATATCAAGCCGCGTGATTTCTCTACGTGTCTCCTTAAGTGTTGATAAAATGAAACAATCAATTACTTGAAAACCATTAAATCGATAGCCAATCCTGTTTTCACGCTTTCCAACGACTACTTTGCCTAACGGATCGATGGAAACAAAATTGAAGGGACGATTCATGTTCGTCAATCATGCACTAACCATTATTTGGCTGGCTATATGCTACATATGACTGGTGGAACTCGCATCATAGTGAAACAAAAATAAATCATCGTGAACTTGAAAAACAAAAAAACAATCTCAGTTGGTTAGCCTACTTGCAGTATGCATAAACAGCCTACAGTCACCGTTATCTTAATGCTAAAATTGAACTGCGCACAACAATGCTACATCAAAATGTAGTCCGCTGTTGTTGTCATAAATCGGACAATAACAAACACAAGAACATTATTATTGTTATTTTTTATTATGATGTCATTTAAAATATAATATATGAAAATTTATTTCTATTATTATGGTTTGATTTACGACAACGAGTGGGGTCTATGTTTTGCATAGCATGCCTCAGGTGTGATTGTTGTGCGTGGACGTTCAATTTTAGCATCAAGATATCAGGCGGCTACTATAATCACTAAGATTTTTGAACGATACAAAGTGCCTAAATCAAACAAATTATCTATATAATGAGATAACATTATTGCTATAAAACGTTAACAATGTTATTATTCATTGCACGTCAATGTAAGAATAACAGAATAATAGTTTACTAGAAACATGGACAGATTAAAGGAAGTTTTAATTCAACCCAAAAACTACAAGTGCATTCAATTAAAAAGTCAGCTTTAAAATCGATTTCAACTGATCAAAAATGGCAAAATGGCCGCCCTGACAAGAAAACAAATCAACGTGAAAGCGACCAAAGCCTCGCTTTCACGCCCTCGGACGATTTGCAAAATATGACGTCAAAAGCATCTATATCCGGTTATTGAAAACGGGAAAATCGGTTTTAATTGAATGCACCTAACTTGAAGGCTGTGCCAACAAAACAAGTACATTTAATTGTCTCTCTAAAATGCATGTATGATGTCAGTATTTAGCAAATTAAAGCCATTAAAGATAAGAATGTGAACTAACCGTTTGAAAATTGCATTTACAGGCCATATTCAATTAAATTGAATTTTAAAAAAACAATAATAAAACAATCACTACCTTACAATGTTCAGTTCTGCTTTGTAGACTTTAAACTTGCAATATCCGAAATACTATCAGATCAGTTGACTTTTTAGAGAGCTCAACAAGTCGATATTAAAAATCCTGAAAAAAAATGAAGAAAACAAATATATTATTGTATTATTTTTTTAGAAAAATTAATGTGAAAAGTATTTTTAGAAGAAAATAACACAAGTAAATATTGAAGATGAGGAACTTTGATTTAGTATCAGTGAAGAATTAAATTACAACTCATAATTCACCCAAAATCTTGTGAAAATAACATATTTAATTGCTCAGCGAGAAGCACTTTGACGGCAAGCGGTTAAAGAAATAAATGGTTCTAAGCACAAACACCCAGCATTTAAAATCGATTTGTTTGTCTTATTTCTCCTAAACTCATATATTCTTTAAAAAAAAATAAAAATAAACTAAAAGTATAATAAAATTTTATAAATTTTATAACATTTTCTCATGTGGTAAAATAAAACATCTTTTAAAAAATGAATGGAATGTTTTTGGCAGGTGTTAAGAACATCAACTTCAAATTACATTCCTTCAAAGTGAGCGCGTGTCCCAATAAGTTTCTGGCAAATGGAATAGCACATCTCTTACTGAGTGACGCAGTTTGCCGTGTCATGTTTTCTGTCATACAACATCTTTCAACTTGCTTATAACGGTGAATTTCGAGAAGAGTTTAAAATCTCTTGTGTTGATGTTGAGCAGCTGTTGGGTATAGAAGCAAAGTTACATAGACACCCAAACTGACAACTTAAAAAAAAAGGAAATTTTTCATTTCTCCCTTCTACCTCTTTTTTATGCGCATTTTATCATTGATTTGCACATTTGCATAACCATTTGTGAGGTGGATTTTTTATTTTACTTTCAAAGAATAAAAAAAATAAAAATAAAAAAAATAAAATGTAAAATGCCTCCAGTGTTTTCCTTTCCCTCTTTTATTTTTTTTAAAAGCACTTCTTTTTTCTTATAAAGTGACAGAAACGGGAGGAAAAAATAATGAGAACTAGAAACCCATATTTGCAGAATAAAAAAAAATATATATATATAGTACAAAAATAAAAAACTATAAAAATATTTTTCACCTTCACTATAAGAAATATACATGTTGATGACAAAAAAATGTGAATACATGTAACAATGTAACACAATATCAAGCACTAAGACAATCAAAGTTTCATGGATTCTGTTTTCCCACCGCGAGTATAATATATCTAAAGTCCGCTCAGGTAAACCTTCCAATTTGCGGTGCAGTTTAAAAGCTGGCGGCTTTTCTGAAGAAGAATTGATATCAAAACCATTTCTAAAACCTCAATTGTGTAATAAATAAATATCAATCATAATTATAAGATCACCAGCAACAACAATCCAATTGAAAAACCAAATAATCTTGTTGTTGTACCTTGTTCACACCGGTGGATCTGATTGCATTGGCTGCATGTCACCTCTGACAATCAGATTCAGGTGACCTGGATCCCGGAGAGTTTATATCACGTGATTTAATCTTGGAAAAAGGAGATATAGGAGATGGAACTAGGAAGTTTTAGTCAATGCAAAAAGGTTAGGGCAGAGTTCCAAACAGGAAATGGAAAGTTGACGCAATGCATTGTGGGATTTAAGTGAGCTACAACAACGGTTATTGTGCGTCAAAGTGTGGCAATAAATTTATTGTTATTGTTGGCATGGAGAGTGCAAGATTAAATGCCCATATTTCATGGCAACTGATGTTTGCTGTTTTATAACTTCCGGTTTTACAAAAGATGAGTTGTTATCCGGAAGCTAAATCAACTGCAGACTCAGTACAGTTAATCCAGGCTGTTTCAGTTATTTAAATTAGACTTAAAATCGCAAATACCCTTCAAATTGTTGAAATCAGTTTAATAATTTATTTTAAAATTGATATTGATCAAATATCCAAAAAAAAAAAAAAAAAAAAAAGTTTTTTTTAGTTTTGAAAATATGCAAGTTGCAAGCCGTCTTCTACCAACTTCCAATTTATAAAAACAAGACATAGAGAACTGCGTTCCACTCAAAATATTCAATTATGCAGGTACATGTCGCAAACAGAAGTTATTAGATTATATTGAATTTTTAAATTGACTGCGGAAGTCTTTATAATATAAACTTGCAACTTGCAACTTGCAAAAAGATTAAAATTCCAAAAAAAAATATGAAATTTCACATTTAATCCCATCCCCCATCTAAAATAAATTACTTAATATTTTTTTTTTACCTTCAAACTCCTGATGGCATTGCCAATTACAATTAACTAGAAATCATTTCCATACAATGTAGTAAGTAAACTTTGAAACGCCTTTTAAATAAATTATACATGAATATAAAGTTTGCATGTGCAACTTTATACATTGCTCCCACATATGAATATCATCTCTTAACTTATGATTTGAGGCATCCGACAAATTACCACCGAGAACTTACTTAAGGCCTCATACACACGAGGTAAGACACCTGTTCTCACTCCCACCAACTTTTCATGTTTGTAGCTTGCACTTAAGTTGCAAAAATCCTTTCCTTTCTTTGTTCACAAGGGGAGATAGTGCACATTACTCAACCCACTATCTCTCGTTTTATCTTGTGAGTGGTCACATACAAATAAGAGCAAGCTACACATCCATTTTTATACATCAGCACAAAAAAAACACATCAGAAAAGAATAGTAAAAAATGAAACAAGGACCATTCATAAAGCCACATAAGTGCATGAATGACAGATTATAAGAAAGATACAACATTGTAAAAATGACTAGAGAGTCATTTAAACATGCAAACATGAATTTTAATGACTAATAATTTTATTGATATATGAACATAGACTAAGGTAAAACAAGAGTTTCAGCAAGAAAGATTGTTGGGCATATATAATGGTGGTGGGATCAAGACAACTACAGGACTAATCCACAATAGATCCATTAATCATTTGGATTTTTGCATTTTTTTAAAGTGATAAAATACGTTTTCACACACATCTTGCCAGATGAAAAGCTAATATGGTAACAAATGTCCCACACTAACAGCCCTTTATTTATCATAATCACACACAAGTTGAATTTTTTTTTTTTTTGCTTTTTCTTTTCTTATATTTTTGAGTGCATTGTACATAAACATCGCACTCTATTTAACTTGAAAGCAAACGATTACGAAGATAGGCATTAATGAAATGAATAATATCTTCGCTTATGTAATAAAAATGGTAAAGCTAATTAAATCCATGCAAATTATTTTAGGTTATTGAAAAGCGTTTCTTTTAGCATGTTAAGACGCTGAAAGATAAGCTGTGACGTGTGCTTTATTCGAAAATTGTTAAAAAGAAGACTTCTTTATTTTAGTCAAATAACTTTGCAAAAATAATTTATTTATTTATAGTAGTTAGTGTAGCGCGGGGAAAACGGGTTTATCTTGCTCTGTGTAAATGTTAACGTTGATAAATTTTTACAAAAAAAAGTTTTCTAAGCAATTCAGTAAATATAGCCCCGATCAAAATCTTAAAAATTTGATTCACACTCTCAGTGAATGAAAAATAAATAATTAACCAATTTCAAAAAAAAAAGAAAAAATTTTGTCGCCATTTTGACTGGGACAATCAGAAATCATCCCACTTGACATTAATTTCCGGTTATAATTATAATTAAACCAATTTTAAAGATTAAACCTCATTTCTCCAAAAAATATTTTTCGAAAATTAAAATTCATGACCTAACATAAATCATACATCAATTTCTCCCCCCCCAAAAAAAAAAAAAACGAACCATAAAAATCACTACTAAACCACTTAATTAAAATGTATAACTCCCACATTAAATACCAACTTCAAACCCAACAAATAAACCATAATTTCCGAACACCCGAACATAATCCCCCTTTTAAAAAAAAAAAAAGAAAAAATAAAAAAATAAAATATATATCTAAAAAAGAAAAAAAAAAAATAAAAAATAAAATTAGTCAATTTTTTGCCTCCATTTATCTTCTTCACACTCCATCTCCATCGATTTCCCCGACTCTACTTTATTTCAACACTAACTTTTCTGCAAACACACTATTAAAAAAAAATAATAATAAAAAAAATCCATCCAATACAAAGACAACTCTAAGGATAACGTAAAAGGACACTAAACGCTCGTGGCACTTTCTTGAAGGAGTGAAGACCAGCAAAGTCATGTTTCTTTCGATTGTAATTGGAATCTTGCCTTAAGCGTTTAACATGGGACTACAGCAAAAGAGGTGTCACTTTTCACTCGATACAGACAACTTCCAGGTTCGTTATCATAACCTGGTCAAATAAAAAAAAAAAGAGATTTGGTAGGTCCAGCAGCAGAGTAAAAGAAATTTCTCTCGGTGCTGTCAGCGCGAAAAGGTCGTGGTTGGAAAAAGCCTTTTATTGATCAGCTAGTTTCTCTTGACATTTCTCAAGGGAAGGATGAGATGTGCAAGAGAAGGAAACAGATAAAAGATAGCACTGATCGTCTACCGCTGTACGAATTGAACTGCACCTCATCACTCAAACGAAATCGGCAATTCAAGAAGATATATCTGCTTGCATCAAAATCTTCTTAATGATTTCCATTCTGGATGAGAAAATTGGGCCATGGATGAATGATTATCATCTAATAAGTGACTCCGCTGCTTTTCCACGTCTTCCGCGCTTCAATCGACCGCTTTTACCCTCATTTATTTACTCTTCCAGCGAGTATTATTGAAATCAAATGAGAATTCAATATTCACGAATCAAAACACTTTATAAGTTAGTTGAAATTTGCTCTAAGTAATGTTCACATTAAATCGGTTGCGAAGTTTATGGTTTGACCACTTTGCTTCGCTTTTTCTGGTTGGGCCACTTTGTCACTTCTACTTCGAGTAAGTGATGCAATTTTTCAGTGGAGGTAAAGTGAAAGAAATTTCAGCAAAGTGATGTCTTGGTCACTTTGTACCGCTTTCAAGCACTCTTTAGTGGCTCCTTATTTTGTCCCTTGATGCGAAGCAGTCATTTGTCTTCACAATAATTGTGGTTGGAGGTGCCCTTTGTCATTCTCTTCCACAGACCCACCCACAAACACGCAATTTGTGCCGTACATGTAGATAATTCTAATTTATCAGTTGTTTTCTCTCTTCTTTTTTTTTAGTGCAAACAACAAAAATTTATTTATTTTCGGCCTTAAAACAAATTACTCTAAATAGATCATCTATTTGCCTAACTTCACAAAAGTAATTTTTTCTACATTGCAATGCCGCTTTTGATCAAACAGAAATGAAAGCTTCTTTCATTGTTTTCCAGTGAAGCCGAGAATTAAAAAAAAATTCCTGCTCGAGGATTGGTTGGCTAATTAAACAGATATGGGAAAGTAAACCCACAAGTGAAAACAAAACTAGGATTGTTTTCTCATGTTAATTCGCTTCTCATTCAATAATTAGCTAAGAATATTTGTTTAAATCACTTCATCTTTTGCTTGTTGTGTTTTGATCGGTAATTTAACATGTCAGAAGCATCCTTTACATAAAGAAAGAGATGTAAATCCTTTTTTAGTACCCAGTGCACAAAATAACTGACTTCAATGCTCTTTCCGCTTTACGAGTTGGATATTCTCGTACAAAAAAATTCACAAAATTGTATTTTTTTTTTACTGTAACAATCGTGGGAAAAATGTTTAGTGAAACAATGGCTGCTGAATAATTTGTGTTTTCATGAACTCCAATGAAGTATAGCGACACCTAACTGTGAGACATCAAATTTTGATACTAAAAATCATTTACATCTCTTAATTAACCACCCGTAGCGTACAGATACCCCAAAAACAAATCATTCTAATGCAAATTTCAATCGCCACAAAACGCGTTTAGGTGACAGTGACAAAGTCTTAACTTAAGCGATTCCCACTCTAAACCGAAGATTATCAATCAATCACACGGCATTAAATCATTTATCACAAATAACCATTAATTCTAAACAAAAATGCAGAATGCAATCCTAAATCATCAGACAAAACCATATATACTATACATAGGATCCAAACCACTCACCACACTTTCTAGGCAAAAAAGATAATAATACTTTCCTCTTTCGAGACCCGCCCTCCTCCTCCTCCTCCTCCTCCTCTCTCCCGCCCTCACCATAACAATTCCCCATGCTTCAAACCTAACTCGGCCAACTCGGAATATACGTGCAGCCACGTTCACGAGATTGAGGGCTCTTAAAACGTGCGAGCAGCAGCACCCATTCAACTTGAGCATATGGCATTCCAAAGCTGACTTGGAACATGTACAATATTGTGTTGGGTTGGCTCTTTTAGTGAGGAAAACTCTAAAAGGATGGTAAGAGGTAGTAAACACACTGTCTTGAATGCTTTGTGCCAACTTTTCCGTGGCCTGCAGGGTCACTATTGGAATGGACAGATCTCGACGCTCCATTAGCTTTTATTGGAGCCACATTGGAGTGAAGTGGGGTGCTGTGTAAGAGGAGGGAGTACTTAATTTTCCGAATCGCAGAAATGAGCCATTTCTCGGGTCTATGCAATCTTATTAGGGGTCACTTTTGGGAACATTACATATAAGTGATGGTCGTTCAGGATCACTACAGTTTGGGTCGAGGAACCAGATGTGAGCATCAATTATTGCGTTTAATCTCATTTCTAAGAGTTTATTTCTTAGTTGTTAATTGTGATTGTCTTTTAGATTTTAACCTACATCTGTTTTGCTGACCCTGATTTGCGCTGCAGCCAATTTCAGTGAATTGCTCTTTGTTTTAATAGACAAATTGCAGTACAATTCCATAGTTACAATTAAAAGGTTTTCTTTCTTCTGATGATTGATTTTCGGAATTTTATGTAAGTTATGAAATTATGAGATTAAAAATTAATCATTCATAACTGAAAGTAAAATGAATTCAAAAGTTGGCTCATTGAAAAGAAAAGAGATTGTCAAACTTGAAATTTAAATATTCCAAGAAATTTCATTAGCAAATGTAAATCTAATGCTGTACGGTTTATTTTGGGTCTCCCTCACAATACATCAGCAGTAGATGGCTTCAACTAACGCTGAGTTGGTAAATATTCTAAAGCAGTTTAGATATTTATAAAAATTCGGACTATAAGCTAAAAATCCAAGAAAAAAAAACAACCTACAATGAGAATGAAATTCACTTATGGCTAACAATATGACCAAAATTTAAAAAAAAAAAATCTTCCAAGACAAGTTCAATAAGTCATTTTTTCGATTGTAAACTATATAATTTGCACGGGAATTAGCACTGACAATTTACACGACCGATTTTAGGTGTGTAACTGCTGCACGTGAAGCACGCGTAACCACAAGTGTAAATGGCCGCAATTTTCCTCGCTTCAAATTTCCGCCGAATGTCAAAGAAATTTCGACCAAAGATTTCAGTACAACAGTTGCAAATAAACACAAACAAATAAATAAAACATTGAAAACATAAATAAAACATCCACTACCATTTTGATGTGGCTGGTTAAAGCCAGTTTATTATTGGAATAAGTATTATCTGCGTGACCATAGCCGTGGGTCACTGTAATATTACCGACCAAAGAGAGTGGAAAAGTCCATAGAATGGACTAAAAGGAATATGAAACCGCTTTAGGGTGCGCTCTGACAGAGCGAATCAGATGGAGTCGTGTTGTAGTCACCAACCTGAGGAACTCATAACCCGGCAGAGTGATGAGGCTGGCTGATCACTGATCAGGTAGGTTGGATATCGCTTGATCGATATGTAAGTAGACCAAGATAACTACGGGCCATAATGCACCACCTATCAGTAGAAATTTAAATCTACCACTAAATAACTTATTAACACCCAAAAATACCTGAATTAGTATATGTATCTTCAATCATTGAACATGACTTTGACATCCAAAAGACCATCTAAGTCACATTTATGCAAAAACAAAATAAAGTTCAAATGGATACTTAGAAAATTTCAATTTTGGTCAAACTATCCTATAATTTTTTTTTTTAGGTTTTGCTCGTTTAATTCCCTTGAAATTGCGCGCGGATTAAATTCCAATGTCACGACTTAAAGCTGCACGATCCCCTAAACTAATCTGAAATAATGCTTTATAAGCAGTGGCATGATAAGTGTTGACAAAGCAACAATTTTGATAATCCACTCCAGCATGATCTCCTATTTGTAATGAAGAATGAGAGAAATATAGTGCAATACATTACACCCGAGTGGTTATTGCGCCACCTAAATACCTAATTTACAACATCTCTAATTTAATTGAAAAATATTACCTGAATTTATATATTATTATATAAATTATATTTTTTTAAAAAAAAACTTAAAAAAGGACAATAATTCTTCATGACACGCGCACTAACTCAAGATTTAACGTCTGATAAAAAACATTCGTTTTCTCTCGAAATTAATTAACAGCAAAGGAACTTTCCATTCCAAACAACAAAAACACGTTCACACACACCTGCCGCAGGTAAATAAGTTTATACAGGGCACGTAAATGCAAAAATGAGCACGTGAAGAAGGGCAATGTTATTGTTTGGTTGCCACACAATTATTCGACGGAATTAATTTGCTTGCGAAGTGAGCAAAAGGGTCACTCTAACCTCATCGTATTTCATTGAACCTCATTACTGGGCTTGCGGTGTTGGTCATTGCAGGGAAAGAGTTTCAAACTAATTTAAATCTTTGCTGCCCCCTCTCTAATTAATGAAAGGCTAAAATAAAACATTTAATAGTTTAATCGCATCTGCCATGTATTGTGTATAATGTATCATTCATCCCACGATTTATTATTTAAGTACGTTGAAATGTGCAATTAATTTTTGATTAACTTCAGATTCAAGGTAATTAATTCATTTTTGGTAGTTAAAATCCGGATTTGGTTTATGATTGGCTTAATGTCGCTGTGTTTCCTGGAAGTTTAGGCATGCAAAGAATATTTGTGACAAGTCCTGTTTGTCTTGTATTTTTTTTTTTTTTTTATTTTTATTTTTGCAAGAGCAGTATGCATAAAACACAAAATAATTAGGTTTTAATGCACGTTTTTACCAGGGAATTGAAAAGATTGATGGATATTCCGTTACCATAAAAACTAAACATGTTATGTGAGTAACTTTTAATTCCCCAAGCATTGCAATTTGAGATTTCACCTCATTAATGTACCGAGACTCCGAGAGCAACATGCTCTAATTATACACACGAACATTCAGCTTTTTCCACATATTTCTCCACTCGTTTTTTTTCCTTTTCCGTGTCATCGAGGTCTTAAAATGCACAACATTCCACGTCCGTACAATAAATATGTACAAACGTCAGTTTTAATGCAACAAAAATTAAAAAACTGCAAGAAATTACTTTTACACATAAAAATTCCCCTTTAAGAACCTCACGTTTAAAATATCTACGCGAAAGTCTTATTAAACCCCCCACCCCCCACCCACCCACCCCAATCCATCTCATTAGTCCGAAAACACACTTGTAAATCAAGCGACAAGCACAAGAACCGGTATCAATACCAAGGCGAAACCCTTATAATCGACAAACCCCAAAACACGCCCATAATTAGAATATCCGCAACGCCATTCCATGCAACAGCATCTCCAGAGAGATATCCAAAACACTCGTCGCAATTCCCACGCTTAGTCTGTAAATGAAAGTTCCTCCCTGCACTTCAGTTGGAAATAAAGCAGGCATCAACGCCCCCTTTTCCGATACGAGTCATATTATACTCTCCGATAAACTGGCAAACCACGTTCGAAAGTCGCAATTCTTCCAACCGTAATCACGTAACCTGCAAGTAAGACTCGAAATCAATAAGAAACATCTTGGGTGACAGACACACGCCCGCACATCCTATTGCACAACTGCAGGCTGCAATTCCTTTCCTAATAATGAAATCCCGAGTAATGAAATCCAGCAGAAGATTGTGTCTTATTACTCATAAATCCAATCATGCATTCAATAGCTAAGCAAGAAAATATTAGAAATCGGTCAAGTGCTTTTATTTTCTGCTCGAGATTCAATTATTTTGCATCATTTCACTCCTAATGCTTTTTATCTATTTTTTTATTAACTTTTTTCTTCTGTTTCTAGTCCAATATCCCAATTCGATGTCAGATTGTATCAGTTTGGGAGTTTGGGTAAAAGACGTTCATTAAACATTTAACATTCCATCGAGCGGTAAATCAATTTATGATTCTTTTATCCGGGCGTGTCATTGTGTTTTTAAATGATCTGTCATCTCGCTGTGTTGATAAGAGAGAAAAATCATCAGCTATGCAAGAGAAAAAGTGTTCTACAGACTACAGTATCTCTTGTTATGTGAAAAAAAATGGAAATGATTAATTTCAATGATATGCTTGCTTTCATTCCTGCCATTCGTTACTAGCGAGTAACGTGACGGAAAATTCAAAAAACTGAATAATAGTGAATAAATAAATAATGACTAATTATAATTAATTATTATTTTTTTTTTTTTTTACAATTGCTCGACAGAAAAAGATGTAAATTAAAAATTCTTGAAACGATTGTTATATTGTATCTGTTGTGGAAAACGAGTATTCACGAATTCACGGCACATAGTACTAATAAAACGTCCAAGGCATAGCCAACATTCCCAAATGTCAGCAGTCTAAAATAAGACATCACCTATTTTTTTATTACAATCTGTAATAAAAAAATTTATTTCTGCTTATAAATTCTTTGGTTTTACTGCAAACACCTTGTTGACAGCTTCGATTTGATAAAATTTCATTTTCTTTTGATTCTAATACGAAAACTTGAACTTTTGTCCTTTTAAAAACAATCATACAAGATAAAACAAGAAAATATCAAAATATATTTAACCGATTCCAGACAGATGACGAATGATATATTTTAATTAAAAAATAAAAATAAAAATTACCACGACAAACATCCCCTTCTTGGATTTTTTAAATTTAAAATGCACAGAATGAAAGAAAAACTTGTTAATGAATATCTCGTAGCACTAGAAACACACACTCTGCATTCTGCCACAGTATGTATGTGCCAACATATAAAACGCAACGTAAATTGAAGACAGCTTGAGTGCACTTTACGCTGGATAATCATCTCTCTGCTGCCATCTGAATAGAAGTATATTACAAAAAAAAAAAAAAAAAAAAAACAAGTACCGGTAGGCAGTTTTAATAAACACAGATCTCATCAAGATAAACTGGTAGAAAAAAGATTAGCTCAGAAAAAGAAAAAAAAAATTCAATTTTTTTCTTCCGTTTATACTCAGATGACAAATACGTTTTAATTTAAAACTCGCTTTTGATTTATACTTATAAAGCATCATTTCCTTTCTAATTATTTGAAGAAGAACGTTGAAATGAATGAATTCATTAAAATCGTATTAAAAAAATTGAGATCTATGATTCCAGGTTCAAATTAACGAAAAACCCTCGTGATAATAACTCAACATCCATGCATACATATTTTAATCATTTCAAACCCAAACTGACAGTCAATTTCCACATAGTAACTAATCTACTCTGCCCAGACCCAAACAAATCCCTTACCCTGTATAAAAATTTAATTTTGCTATACAAACTTTGCCTTCTAGAGTTCTAATATCACATCTTTAAGTTTCTCATATTCCAATTTTTTCCCCTGACACTGCGCTTCATGCCTTCTGTTCTTTAATACAAAAGTAATGGTAGAACAAGAAGCGAGAGTACATCATACATCATTTCTGCTTGATACCAGCTTGAATTGACAAGTAAAACGTCGCAAACGATAATTATAAAACGTCTCCGCTGTCAATAAATAAAATACAAGTGATAAACAACCGTTGTGAAAATATACATATAATTAAACACATTTGCCATTAAACACACAATGAATAAATTTCGCCCTTTAAAAGCTCATTTCCATTAAAGATGCCGCATCACTGAGGTTAAATGCTAATGTAATTTATCAAAAAGTTTAAAAGTCCCATCATTTTTTTTAGAATATAATTTTTTCGTCTCTCAAATTGCGTCATATCGAATGTAGCCCAAGGGTTTTATGGGTAATTTAACCTCAACATCATCACGTTAAAAGCCCGACATTATAGCCTTCACTTACGCCGTATTTTACTCAACAATTTCCTTTTATTTATGTTTTTTTTAAAAAAAATGTTTAAATGACGAAAAGCAAATTACAAATCTGAACACGGAATTAATTTAATTAACTTTTCCCATCAAATTATTGCATGAGATTTTACATGCCTGAAAATTTTGGTACCAAAAAACCTCTAAATCCCTAATTATTATTTTTTGAGAATTTTAAAGTTCCCACAAAAGCACAAATTTCATAAAATGTCCAAAACCTGCCATTTCTACAATAATTTTATTTTTCTCTAGTTTTTATTGCGATAAAGTATACCTATACACTCCCCATAATTTATAATAGTATTGCTTCACATTAAAATCTAAATTTATTTTCATTGCTAATTAAGATTATGTCTTCCTAATTATTCATACCCGTAAGTTATTTATCATCATAAATTAGAAAACATTTCATGTATAATAATAATACACAACCACAGTAAATTAACATCCCAACTTAGTTGCACCATACATATCTCATCTTTAAGTAATAATAATCACAGATAAGGCTCAAGATTGCTGTCACCAATCCAGCCGGAGTGCCCTTATAGTTCAAATATCTCTAGTACATAAGCCAAGATCAAAAGGAGGACAATCCGAGACAAGAGAAAGAAAAGTGTGGCCATAGGAGGAAGCTGGCGGGGAGTGCAGAAGGGAAAAAATGAGTGCAGAATATATTGGACGACAGGAGCTCCCCGCACACGTGTTCTAGTGGAATCTCTAATGATGGATCGAGGCGACACTGTGCTGGTCTTTTGCTCGTCTCGAGTGTCTCCAAGATAAGTGGATAAAGAGGTTGTAAATTTTGTATATTGACTGTTTTTCCAAGATATTGCGGCCTGATCATATCTCTATTTATAGAAAAATATGCAGGTAGAAAGAAAGGGGAATGGAAATAACATGAATAAAATATCATACTCAAAGTAAATAACTTTGAGGGAAATGATGAGGAATTTTTTTTTTAGTCAAACCAGTGTAGCGTTAAGAATATACGAAAAAAAAAAATCTATTGAAACTTGCTTTTATATATTCTAAAGAAATTAAAATTTAACACATCACGTAGAAACGTACCGTGTTTCTATTCTTTGTGTTCAAAGATTATTCTTTTATAAACTAGAATCTATAAATATTTACCAAGTTATCCATTTAAGGAATACGAATGTGAAAAGAGTATTTTCTGAAGGCTGGAAGCGAAATAAGAAATATTGTTTTCAAAAACATTCACAACGTTCACAAGATGCACAATACCATTATTAAGGGGTTTATGACATCGATTTTTTCACAAAACAGTTAAACTGCCAAAAATCCAATATTATTAAATTTTTGGACTCTTAGAACATTTTTCTAAAAAAAAAAAAATAAATTTTTTTTGTCAAAACAGCTAATAGAATAAATTGCTTGAATTTGGTGAGGGACAAATTCGGCCACCGTTAGCAGGGCGCTGTATATGACGTCAAAATAAGCTTTACCATAGCAACCACACTTCAAAAGAGGTTTAAATTTTAAAATATTTTAAAAATAGTCCCATAAAATATAAATTGAAAGGTTAAAACATCCAGTAAGATATGACAATCTCATTGGATTTTTATAACCTTTAAACTTTTTTTTTCGAAATCTTTCGAGAAAATCTAAATATACATTAATGTTTGATTCCCACTTGGCAGAAACAGAGCAGAAAAAGATAGATTTCTGCCCAATTTTCAGATTTCGATTATCCTAATCCTTTTAATTAGGCAGAAAATAGTGGGCAGAAACAGAAAAAGTTAGATTTATGCTCAATTTTCAGAAAATTGGGCAGAAATCTACTTTTTTCTGCTCTGTTTCTGCCAAGTAGGAATCAAGCATTTATGCTTAGTTCCCACTTGGCAGAAATTCCGGCAGAAAATTTTGAGTATAGAAAGCAGCAGTGTTTATGAATTGCCTTCCTTAGGTGGCATCCATTTTTAAATTCTACTTTTCTTTATCATCAAAATCTCACATTTCATTCAAAGTTTTGTATCCCCATTAAACATGTTTTTTTCATATTTTTTATATCATTCTCAAATTTCAAATAGTATGCAATTCTTGACTTCCTGCCAAAAATAGAAAACTATACTATACAAAAACACTTCATCTGGCATATAAAATAGGTCTAAAACATTACCAATCTTTCAATCTCCATCCTTCGCCAATTTTTACAATCATCATTTATCCCAAAGAATAAAAATAAAAATCACACTCCATGTGGTTCTGTACTGCTTTATGACCTTAACGGTTGAAATTGAACTTTCTATACACATTCACACTTTCATTTCCCAACATGTGAAAAACTCAAGTCAGAATCCCCTATTGCAAGAATGTATTTTCTTTTTTACTTTTTCTCGTTCTTTTCTCTTTCTTTACCACTTTTCTCAAATCCATCCGACTTTGCTATGATTCTCTTCTTTCCAGTTAAGAAGAGATTGAAACATAAAAAAAAATCTAAGTATGACATAAAGTACCTCATTTCCCACACTGCACTCCACTTATCAGTTGGGCAAATACGAGATGCATGCATGCGGATAACTTAAACACACATGGCCGTAATCCTGTCACGATTATTCAATAACCAACAGCTTGTACATGTCGTTTATTTATCCTAAAGAAAAATATAAACTTGACATTATGCAAAGCAATAAAAATTACAATCTTTTGAAACGCGTCCCTGCTAATTATTCACTTTTTTTAAGCAAAAAAAAAAAATACTTCGTTAGTAAATAAATAAAAAGAAAAAACAGTCAAGTGCTTTACTATTTAACAACCAAACACAATAGACTGCGCCGGATGTTTAATGACGTCAACCGTTGCCAAGCAACTAGTTAGTACTAGCCTCGCTTTTGGTCATTATAATTCTATTAACAATTCATAGTTCATGCTGTTTGTGTATTATTTACATCGAATCATTTATGTTACAAGCTCTTGGAGTTAGACAAAAATTCCAAAAACTAAATCTTCAATATTTGAAAACAGTTCCCTTTAAACTCTACAAATTCTACCATTGACCTGTTGAAAATTAGCCCGAAAAAGCGGCTAGGCTATCATTAAGAATTGCAAAATTAATAATTAAAAATTAAAAAATAATAATTAAAAAACGTGCAATTAAATATTCTTACCACGAAATTACCCAAGCCTTTACATAGTGAATAATTATGGTCACTACTTTCTCAGCTCAAGTTCATTACAAGTAGTGGGTGGAAGTAGTAATAATAAATGAACCATTTCCAAAATTTCCGAATTTGAAAAATAGAATTTTTAATTAAAATCCAGTAAATTTCAATGACTCTCCTTGTTTTTAGCTGCTTATTATTATTTAATTCTTTAAATCGATCAATAATTAACGTTAATAGAAAAAAATAAGAAGGAAAAAAACCCGCTTTCTTTTACTTTTAAATAAAATCTTTAGTGTTAAAATTCTTTGAATATTTTCAGGTGGTTACGGCTTTAAAGTTGAGCAACTCCCAACATGTTGGAAAAAAATGTTGACAAAATTTAATTAAAGTGAAACATATAAGTGAACTTACATAAAAATAAAACTTTATAAATATTAGTTCAAACTTCAAACGATTGGGTGAAAAGTAAGATACGGTAATAGACAAAATCACATTTTAAAGTTCTGTACAACTTCAGATAGCTGTAATGAATAAATTAGGACTTACCATAATTACCACCTAATTTGTATAATATTCATACACCACAACCGATATTTCTCAGCTCAAAATATTGCAGCTGCAGTAGTGCCTAATAAATCATTTGACCAGAGACAACCAATCTCAATTTAAGACAATTGCAGGTCTTGTATTGTTTTATGGCTTTGAAACTTTATGGACTGATCTCAAATAGGCCAATAGCTCAACTTGAATTATGTTGTGCAAACAGCAAACTCAACTTTTAGTACACCATTAATTTTCTAATATATATATATATGCTATACAAACAAATATATATATATGATTTTAAATTTTTTATATATATATATTTTTTTATATATATTCATATATATTTTTTAAATAAATTTATGCACGGATTAGTGTTTAGTCTTTTCAAAGCTGATGAATAATAGCCTCAATCTGTGTAGCAGCTTAACTGGAGAAAAGAAATTACAAAACACATTTCCCTTACCTTTACAATCATAATGGCTTGCAGTAAAGTTCCTGTTTTTATTAGCTGGATTATCTAAAATTTATATATAGGAAAAAAGCTATTGAAATTAATTTTTTTTTTTTTAAAAAAATGTTAACATACCATACGCACACCCATATCCGCCATGTACTCTGAAACTGCAACTCCGATGACTTTCAATAGTGGCTACAAGTAGAAAAAATAAAAAACATATAAAAACATGTCATCATAATTGAATTAGCGCTAGTTTATTTACAAACTATTCAAAAAATACTCCGTCGCTTCGTAAATGCTGACGCCACCTTGGAAAACAAAAGCTCATCATCAATTCGTTAATTGTATAATAATGGAACGATAAGCGCAGCGCCAACTTATGGCAAATACAAGAACCAATATTTATATCTTTCGAATAAAAAACTGCCCATCAATTATAAAAATTGTTTTTTTTTTTTTGTTATTTTTTTTCTCCAATTCCACACAAAGTTCCATCAAACGCATCATTTGACAAAAGAAAAACATTCATATAAGCCAGCAACTTCCTTGCAAGTGCAAATTGACGCTAAGTTGAAACGAAAATTGAATTCTCTACACTTGATCAATGTTTGAAAACTTGGCTCTTCGGATTATCCTTGGCATACCAGCATGAGCAAGCAAGTTTTCTCAAGCATAAACAGGCAAACGCGTGCATGCATGGTAGAATCAAAGTGCCACGTCTCCACATATACTGATTAAATTATGCCGAGTGTCTCGCAGACGAAACCAATTCATCTCGGAAATCCGGGTCAATTCTTGCGTTGGTTCCAATCACTCATTCTGATGCATCAATTCCGGGTCCCATTTCCAACAAAAATTGGTGGAACAGTTAATTTACTCAGTTCACTAGACACAATCATGTTGGAAGATTGTGATATAAAAAAGTTATGTAATTGAGATTTCAACAAAAAGAAAATTCATTTAATAATGGTTACATGCTGGTTCACATGCTTTCATATTTACAATTCTTTTGTGCGTACGAACTCCAATTTTATTGACATTTTTTTTTATTATTAAAGAGATTTCTTAATGAAATTCTATCAAAAAAATTCAGAAGAATTATAGAAAAAATGAAAAAAGTACATTGTTAGAAATGCCTGAAGTCTCTTCCGCACCCACATCATATTAAAATTAAATTTCCAAACAGTAATACAATTCCATTTTCAATAAAGCCAGAGATCATATACTAAAGATAAATATGAAATGTTCACCAGAGTAAGAAATGAATGATAGAGATGGAAGTCAGTGCACTTCAGCAGTTCATTATGCCTTTGCTATTATGTCAATGACTTTAAAATACCTTAGTTTTCATTTCCACAACATAATTGGAACTTTGGTCTGTAATCCTAGTGATACTACAGAATAAAAAGACAGAAGTAAAGTGTTGGTAATTGGGATGAGCATATCAAAAGGGCTGAATCCATTGTGGCTCTTTCATGGTGAACGTGAAGCAGAAAAGCTAATCACGGAAATTATGTAACAATTAAATACCGTAACGTGTGAACAATTATTAAAATTATTGAAATTCAGATCAATAATTGTTGACATTAAAACTAATCCCATTCAAATATTTAGAAATCTGTGGCTAAATTCCCAGTCATGGAATACTGCCTTAATCAATAGATGGCGTTAGTCATCATCTATTTTTTTTTTTTTATAGACAGGTTGTTTGTTACGAGTTGACAGTTATATCATAATACGATTTTTCATTGTTGATAAACAACTTGTTGATTAATCCCAAATTTCTCACACTAGTTACCACATGAACGTGCTGTAATGTCAATTTAACAATTTCATGACATCTGCACATTACAAAGTTTGTGGCAGGCACCTTTCCCTTATAATTAAAACTTTTTTTATGATTATAAATAATAAGTTCAGTTTTCGGTACTCACTTTTTAGAACTACAAACTGGACTTTTTTTCATTTGTGTAACACCATTTATAACCATAAAAAAAAGTTATAATTATAAGGGAAAAGTACCTGCCGCAAACCCTGTATTATCAAATCTCATTACATTTATACACAATTGACTTAATTATGCATATATTTTTCACAAAGTCATATATTATTGCAACAACATAACACAACTGTAAACAACCTTAATTGATGAACAAAAACGCTTAAATGTTCATTTAAAAAATTCAATTTACAATCACAGTGAAAATCAACACAATGGTCATTAATCCTAAGGGATTGAAAGAAAATAATCCCTTGCGCAGTTTGAACAAACACATTCCAAAAAAAATTATTTAAATAAAAAAAAAATTAAACACAGCACGTTTAATATTGATTCAAATAGAGTGCATAGTTGTGAGCTTGTGACTGATGATATTGATAGAATCCTTACCTGTTATTACAAACTGTAATACAAACGTAATCAATTAAATTGTTTCCTTTATCAACTTACTTTTCATCCTTCAGTTTCAGATTACATTTATCCATTGCACTGTTTGAGATGCTGCAATAAATTAAAATTATTAAAATTTATTTCTCACTTGAAAAAAGAAAACCTTATCAAAAGAAAATCTTTAATCTTAGCTTATGTTGAAATTGGTAAAAGTCACACACAACACGCTTCTCTTTTCAATCTGCTCTTAACAAGTTTGATCCAACCGCCCACATTCTTAAGTACACAGAAACACTTTTTCCTTATACGCAGTTTACCGTGTTTCCAATGAATCCCTCAAACCCTGAAAGGTTTCTCAAGGGAAATTTCAACTTAAAAAAGAAAAAAAAAAAAAAAAAAAACAAGAAAAGATATTTTTTTTTAAATAAAATATCGCACTCGTACCTAACTCTAGTTAATCTAAAAAATTACTATTCAGTCTTAATTGGACAAAACAAAGAGATAATGATTAAAGAAAAAAAATTCTCCCATTGAAATGCACATAAAACAAATTCTAATGACTTCTGCTGTTCACCACAGAGCCAAATTAAAAGAAATTTTTTTGATTCCAAATTAATCGCGTTGCACAAAAGGCTTAATTTCTTTTTTTCACTTATTTGAAATCCGATGTGTCAAATTTGCGGTTCATTTAACCACGCTTTACTACAGACTTAAGCGTGTGAAGAACCAGTGAGTCGAAAAGCCATGGCTGCTAGCTGTGATTACAATTTTTTGCGTGCTCTATGTGCCTATGCTATTTCTTTTTCTGTTCGTCTTTCTTTTAAGTCTTAGAACATGGCGGCAATCAGCAGGCACATTTGGCTCAATTCTCTACGTGACTTTCTCGCAAAACGAGTGCAAACTCCATTCCGAGCTTGACATTAACACTTCTCATTGTCAGCAAGGGGAATCTTAGACTTTTTAATCAACTAGCACTGACTTGCTAAAGAAATTTTCCCCTTACTACATGATAACATTAATTAATTAACAGTCACTAATTTAATCAAGAAAACGCGCTTCTAGATTGCATGAAATCTCGAAAGCTCACATGGCGTTGAAAGAGACGAATTGCTTACAAATTCTGATTGCATTTTTCAGCTGTTTAAATAATTATGAAATGTGTCATTGTTTACATGCTGATAGTGACTTAAAACTACTCTAATTTTTTTTTTTTTTTTTTTAATATAAATAAGTTATGCTAATTTATTCAGTCTGCATATGCAAAGCAAAAGCTAATTGGGTGTTAGTCCCTATTGGTAATCAATAAGACAACTGCTTTAGAATATCATAATCATTTAAGCATAATTCTCGTTTCATTTAAAACCTCATTTATACACATCATTCAAAATGTAATTTAATTTAGAAATGACACTCATTACGTTGAACGTTTATACTCAGAAAATACAGTTTAAACACGATTAAAAATTAAAATCACTATTATACACATTAAAACATCAACTTTGATCACTCATGTTTAATAGATAAAAATTTACAAAATATTTAACCATTAAAGTGTGACTAATAACAACCTACCTTTAAGTCCAACCTACTATTCACAGTCTTGACGTTTTCCCCACATGCATACCGGAAGAACAAAACCCAATCCTCCCATTCACACATCACTAATTCATTCTTCTTGTTTTACAACCTTCAAGTCGATAGCCTCATCAAATTTCAAAGAAAATTTCTCCTTTAAAGAAAAAAAGCGGAAAGAAACTTTAGAATTGAAGAAAATTACCATAAAATTCATGTCATCTTTCTTCTATACCTTCACCCTATTTTTCTTTCTAACTCGAGTTTCTACTATGTAGCAAAACAATGGATGTCGTTTGTACCCGCCACCCTCATTAAGCTGGAGCGAAATGTCAACTACAGAATAGGGTGGCAAAAATCATTAATTTCCTTGGCAGTTCTTAATTGTCCAATATAGAAAGCAAAGACTTACAAAGAATATTATTGTATAGAAAAAAGTCAATAAAACTTGGCTTTGTATGCATGACAAAGTCAGGCACTCAAGTATCGCGATATTTCACTGTCGTATCAATCCACTGTGCATAAAGGGTTGTATAGGTTAGGTTTTAGAACGATTCCATCAAAGATAAACCCAAGAGGCAGCTGAAAGTTGATTTGAGTGAGAAAGCATTTTCCTTATTTTATTGCCATTATTTGTTGTTATTTTATCATGACTCATGGCAATGCAATTAACTTAAAACCAAAGCTTGTTGTGTAACAAGCCTAAAAACCAATAACATTGCCATTAAAAATTTTTCATCAACAAACTTTCTTAGTTTTTATAGCGATAGAAACGTAAAAAAAAAAAAAACGCAATTTTTAAATATTTATCGCGTGTCTTTTAGTCTCTCTTTAGTTACTTCACTCTGAACACGTTTGATGTTTTGTTCTGAGTAAAAAAATGTGAAATTACTTTTTTTCAAGGGACAGTATATGATACCAATCTTTGCACTGCAGATATCTTATTAGATTATTTCTGTGTCTTTTGGTGCAGTGGACTTTAAAAAAAAAAAGAAACAGATGCTGGCTCTGGAAAGTAGTTATGTCATCACATTGGTACTTTTCCGTATTTTATCATTACGGAAAATCAGTTTTTCTACTGTAAAAACTACTAGCAGCCCTGCTGGATTTTTTACATTTTTTACAGTGAATGCACCAGTTGTTACTCGAGTTCCTTTAAACATTGACCGCCATACACTGGTCCCGGTTGGGTTCTCCAGCCTGGCCGTTCTGAAACACGCGGTCGCTTAAGCTCCATTGGAAAGAGGGGGTCACATCTCAAACTATCTTGTCACGGAAGTGGTTTCTTGGCTTCTCTGATTGCAATAGCCAGAGACCAATCGACCATGTACTCGACACCAGAGGCATTCCTCGTCTATCTGACCTCTTCTCTTTCTACTGACCTGTGGACAGTGGCTTGGTGCACGCCAATCCTAATTTCGGTTTTAATAAACCTTAGTGTCAATGCTGTGTCATTTACTTGGCTATTTATTTCAAAAGTTGTTCGCTTTCATGTTGGCATATAAATGTAATAATCTTCTCAGTTCCAATTGTGTTGATTATTCATCAAGGCAATTTATGCTGATTTTTAGTCCAGTTACCCTCAAGTCTCGTTCGTTTTCACATCATTGCTAGTTGAGACGTGTAAACGAGGCTCAAAGGTCAAACGTAGGTCGTAAAATCTCGCGTGAAAATGCCCCATTATTCCCGAAACGATTACTTCAAAATAAAGCTTTTATTGTTGTATGATAATAACCAGTATAGTTAAAAGAACAGATTTAGAGTTAAAAATTAAGCGTCTCTTTCGTAAATTAAGTAAAAGCAAAAATAAAAGAAAAGGCGGTCAGATGGGTCAATTCAATTCAACTGTGTCCAATATTTTCAAGTCGATTATTTGTTTTTCTTGGAGAAATCGCAGGTTTTATCAATCAAACAAAAACCAACATGAAAATCGATCCTATAGTTAGCTCTCAGTCTCCCTTAGCTGGATTTTTTATTTTTTTTATACTTTAGTCTTGTCCAATAACATCCAACTTATTTTAAACGTCATTATCACTTAACATCCATTAAGCTGAGGGCAAAGCTAGTAATTATCTCTGCAGACCATAATGAGGACATGTCTCGAATTTTTTTTCTTCTATTATTTTTCCATCGCTGCCTAAGTACTGACAATACTGAAATACTGACAAAGTACAAAAAATAGTCATTACTTCTAAAACCACCGACAATTTTCTTATTTTTTTTTTTTCTTTTATTTTTAATGCCTACCATTTATTTTATAGTTTCTTCTCATTTTACCCATTGGGAAAAAGTAATAAAAAAAAAGTAATAATAAACGCTCAAGTTGTCTTCGATTTAAATGATTCGCAGTAGAAAACATTCAGGTTTGTTTCCACAATGTTTCGACTTACAATTTGCAATAAATAATGGTGAAGAATGGTTTCATTATACAACAACAACAACTTCCACTCCATTAGCTGCTCTCCGATCTATTCCACAAAATTGAAGCTCATACATTTGCAGTCAAATAAATTCATTCAATCAGCCCTGCAAGCACCAGTCAATGTCGGAGAAATATAAATTAATCTGTCAATCATTATGCACTCAGTCATTAATTGTATCACGTGAAAACATCATTTTCTTTTCAAATCATCAATTTAAATGCCACTTTTCATTTTAATTATCGCAATTCCATTTAATATAGTAATGAGTCCATTGACTAAAGCTTCTGGTCGTTCTGACAAAAATAAGAACAATTACTGATTTCCAGTAAATCATTCATCCGACCTGACCCGACCTAATGCTGCTTAACTTTGGTGTTACAGTGGTGGAAACAAGTGATTACATAGTAAAGCTCTTCCTATCCGTCACTCGTAAGATGTTTACACGACCAGTTCGTCCAAGCATAGGATCCTACAACAACTAACAAAACGCAAACCCTAATGAAGAAACCAAGCAAAACGAGAGATATACGAAGTGGGAGCACTAGAGGTCTCATTTAGCACGGTAGAAACACGCCACCAGTGCCCAGAGATAACCACGAAACGTTTAAGATGGTTTTGCTAAATTAGCAAAACAACTAGTAAAAATTTACTAAATATTTTTCTATTTAAAATATTACTTCTTAGCAATTCCTTATTCCATAACAAAATCTTCTGGTGCATCCATCTCATGTCATCTTTAGGCTATTTTTCGGTTCGACGAGCTTTTTCCGCCAAATAAAACAATAACTCTCATCAATTGACTCTACCATTGCAATTATAGCATTTTCTCGGTGCTTTATTTTGATATTTCCCAATTTACGGTACTTTGTCACATGTTTGTACAACTACCTACACAACACCATGACAAAGCAAAAATGTTTTCCTTCATATGAGCTAAGATACCACATTGCCACATGTACCATAAAAAAGTTGTTAACTCTTGTTTGGCTTTTTTATTATTGTGGAATAAGCAATAACCGTTAATCCACATAAGCCTTTCTATATCCCCCATATTAATACCAATATTTGTACCGTTCTAGCAGTAAAATAGAAGAAAAAAAATATTTTTCTCACGTTGTTGATTGCAACCTTGCCTGATTGCCTCCCATTGGTTGTTAGTTCTGAATTTTTATTGGTCATTATCTGTGATTTTGCTTTTTATGTCCATTTTTGTTGCGCATAAGGCGATTTCACTAAACAGATCCGGGGTCTTATAAATTTTAACCAAACAAAACCTAATTTCTCAATCATCATTCCATAAGTTGAGTAATTATAATTAGAATCCACAGTCTTTTTCAACAAGGAATTAATAGGTGATAAAAGAATTCCATTCTAAGTTAATTACTCCTCAACCATTCTTGATATCAATTATATGGAACCACTTTATTGATAGTAATTATGGAGACTCGATTATACATCACATTAATAATATGAGCATTTCAGCCTTCATTTTCATCACATAAAATTTGATGTCTTTTAACCCACTTGATCTTTATACCACACTAAATTACTTCAGGTTTAATTAACATGTTTCTCACTTTTTTTCTTAATATTTCAAGATTCATTCACCATCTTTTAGACACAATCTTAAATCTTCCTGTTGCTCAAAAACATCATTAAAGCACACAAAATGTATAAACTATAAAGAAATACCGTATATATAAACAGCACATTAAAATGAATAAAATAAAGAGAGAAAAGTTTGAATTATGTATGTTTAGATTCAATGACTTTAGTAGAGATTTATGAAAAGAGAAAAATTCAATTTAATATTCTACTCCTTAATAAATTCCTCCCCAGTCGAAAAGATGCACATGTCAGAATTTTGATTCATTGCCTCTTCTTTCGTTGGCAGGCATCAGAAGCGAACCGGAGTTTTCCGAACCCATAGACAACGTGACGATACCAGTTGATAGAGATGCCAGCTTGTCATGCATCGTTGAACGGCTTGGATCGTACAAAGTAAGGCACCTCGTCAATAATTCATCTTTTACTTCACCGTTTCAAGAAGTCAGCATCTGCTCGAGGCGTATCGAATCGGCCCGCACTACTGACTTACCTCTCACCTTTATCAATAATACATTGGAATATTCCAGATTTACTACTCACAACCTCCAAAGTGCCAACAGGTTTAAAAATAATGTTATGAAAACACATTTAATTTAAATTTGATGGAATTTTTGAATTTAACGCCCTCGGAACAGATTTGGAGACTAAAGCTAATTTTTACTTGAGAAATAAGAAAATCGAATAAAAATAAGTTGTTTCTCAAAGAGTAAGAGTGAAACCAAAAAAGGAAATTCAATTCTCTATGCCCCTTGGCTGAACATCGTTATTAGAATAAACCCAAAAGCTATTTCAATGTCACCAGAGTCATCTTGGAAGTAAACTAAAGTTATAAAATATGTGGGTGTAGTTAAGCTGTTATACTGCAACTGTAAACGGATTGAAAACTTTATAAAACAATATTCCCTAGAGGTCAAAAGCTTTAAAAAAAAAAAAAAAAAAAAAACCCCAATTTCCCAAACAGGGATTGGTTGTAAAAATCAGAAAATTTCAGTTTTCTTTGCTATCACAATTTTTTATAACTTAAATTTATAATTAAATACCTGTCGTTTGATGTTCAGCAGAAAAGCTCAGCAGCAGCAAGCTAATCTATTTCTCAAAATTTAAAAAAAAAAAAAAAAAAAATAATCAAAAAGATTACTTTTTGTTTTTAACAGCATTAAAGTTAAGTAGGTAAGTTTTTTTAAAGAAATAAATAGTTTAATCTCATTAAAATATTTCTAAAACCAGCAACAAATGTAATTGAAAATGATAAGCGAATCAAAATTGAATTTTCAAATAATTAAATTTTTCTTCATTTTTTTTTTACCTCCACCCGCCTCAACACGCAAACTAATGAATATTTCACAAAAATAGCTATTTTCCCCCATCAATTACTACCCTCAAAATTCTTCAAATTAATTTAAAAAAAAAATAAAACAATTAAATATAATAACAATAAAAAAAAAGAATTGAATATTGTTGTAAAATTGGAGTTACGAGGCAAACTACAGTTAAAACTTGCTAATATGAGCCCAAACCTTTCTAAACCCTCCTCCATTACACCTGAGTGCGATTCGTAAACTAATCTTCCTCATTTACTTGCAGATTGCCTGGTTTAAAGTGGACACACAAACCATCCTTACAATCCACACACATGTTATAACCCACAATTCCCGCGTGAGCATGTCCCATAATGGGCATCGGCAATGGAATTTACACATTAAAAACATCAAAGAAGCGGATAGAGGCTTCTATATGTGTCAAATTAACACCTCACCCATGAAAAGTCAAACGGGATACATTGAAGTTGTAGGTAAGACGACATTTTATTTCTCCAAAAATTCAATTCTCATTTTCATATCCGGTATGTATACGGCTGAATAAACACAAACGACTTGCAATTGCAATATTTAAATTCTTCTGGCCAACCACGTGCAATGTTATCATAAATAAATACAAAATTAATTCACTACTAAATGTTGTTTCTGTTATACCAAACGGAAAATTAAATATTTAAACATAATTTCTTTTTTTATTTTATTTTATAGAAACTGTAATTTGGAAAAATCATAATTGCAACAACGAATTGAACATTTGCAATTACCATAACTACTAATCAAATTATCTTGTCGCATGATCATTCAATAATTGTATCGTTTTGTTTTAAAGCCTAAACTTTACCGCAAACTCTCCGAAATGTAATCAATAGAGGTTTTAGAAGTTAAAAATGCTCAAAGAAATTTCTCAATTTCTTATTAAAGTAAACCTAATTTAAAAATTACAATAAAAAAGTTTGAAATATTTCCATATATAGGCAATAAGCAGGATTTTGCCAACGTTTTAATGGTTTGCATTATGTTTAATGTCTTAGAAAGAAGTTTCATGCCTGGGTTTGTAATATAATTGATAAAAACTGTTATCGTTATTAAAGTTGAAGTGATTATTTGAATTTTTCCAATTTATTGTTAAAAAAAAATAAAATCTAATTTTAGACGTTAGTTAATGTATGCACAAAACCTAGTTTACTCCTTTTGCCCAAATCCCCAAATCAGCCTTAGCATGCCCAGAATGTAACAAAACCTTCATCAACAAGAGTTCATGCCCTTGTCTCTTTCTGCTTCTCGTTTTAATCTTATTTAATCCTGCGCTATAATCTCTTTTTGCTTCGGGATTAAAAAAGTATTTCATTTGCAGCAACAGCGCCAATTTATGCTCTTCTTTCAATGCACAACTCTGATAATAAACCTAAATAAGCCACACTTTTCTACTTACTTTTATCTTTTTCTTATGCACCCATAACAAACAATAGACACGTTCAGTAACTAAGCTTGCTCCATTAGTCAACCTTTTCTACTACCCCATGTGATATAATATAGTTAAAGTTAACATTCGGATATAGAATATCTGAATATAAAAAAAGAAAATAAAAAGTTCACATTTTCTATTGTATTTTCGTGCTGCCCCTTTCTACAGTAAGTTAGCTTTACCTGTATTGCTTACAAATTAAATAAAATATCCTTTTATCCAATATCTAATGAGAAAAAAATGCTGTGGAATATTTAGTTAGTATAGAATATTTTGTATCAGATGAGGGTGGGTGGTCATCAGGGTGAGGGTGGGTGGTCATCAGGGTGAGGGTGGGTTATTCTAGGTTTGAGGGCTGACCATCTAAGGCCACCCAGGTTAGTGGGGGTAGAAAGATGACGAATGTAAAGGTAGCTTTGGGTTCGGAGGTTTTATGGTGGCTTGGGATATTTTTGGGTTTTATGGTTTTTTTGTTATCTTGTACTTTTTGTAAATAAAATCATTCTTGTTCAAGTTTTAAGAGTGAGTGGACGCGTCGGCCAGTTTGGCCAATGCTTATTTTCTAACTTGGATTAGTCTCAACAAAGTGTGTTTACAATGCAAATAGAAAATCGTTTGTGAAAAACTTTTAGAATTTTTAGAATAAGAATAATATTTTGTAAAAATAATCCGGCTATTCCAAAAAAAAAAATCCTCGCAGCTGCATATATATACATATATGCATACGTATAAGGTGTAAGCGTGCATGGAGCAAAGTTTGGAACAAATGAGAAAAGCAATTAAAAAGGTTGTTAGATATAGCGCGGCATTGGAAACGATCTCTTATTTCGAAACGAGAGAAATCTTCTGGATTTGCGAGTTGCAAAAGTAGCACAATTGACAATTCCACAAGGGTACTGGGAGATTAGTAACCAAAGCCTTTCTGCCTATTGACGGGGATTTGTATGTTCTCGCCACAAAATATCAATTTAGAGAATTAAGAAGCGGAACAAAGTGAAATGTTGCAATCAAAACAGGAAACTACAAAACGACTATCGCTGTTCTCAGTTATAGGGCCTATCAAGCTCGAAATTCTAATTCTCTCCACTTTTCTTTTTTCTTATTTCGCTTGTTTCAAACACTTCTAAAGTTGCTATACTTGTTGTTGTGTATGTGGAAAAGCAAAAAAGAGAATAAACTTCTTTGCATTGTCAAATTTAACACTTATTATTTTTAATTAACTTTTTCTTTTCAACAAGTAAATTAAATGGATCCCTTGAGAAATCTCACTTTATTTTTCTTCGGTTGCAGCAACAACGTAGAATAAGTGGGATGACTTGTTGACATTCACACACAACGCAAAGAATTTATTATTTATTACACTTCCATTTACCTCGCAAACTGAGTTATTTGCGCTCTCACACGTTGCCTGCAAATTAATCGAAAGTGCCTCAAGCTTAGCGAGATAGGTGCGTTTAAAGAAATGCTTGACGAATGGCGGTAGAACGTTATAAAAACAGTAAAAATAAATGATCCAACTTTTAGTCCTAATTGGCTGCAGTGTAAAAAGTCGCAAAAATTCATAATAAAGGACTTTTTCAATTTATCCGTAATTAGGTAAAATAAAGGATTATTTTAACGGGGTAAATTAACAGAAATGCGCTTAAACTATGAAAAAGCCGCTATAATTTGTAAAATAGTGGTTATCTTTGCTTATTAAAGCAGAAAATAAATTACGTCATTTTAATGAGTAATTTTTGTAAGCAATTTTATAAACCGTGTATAAACGTGTTGAAACTGTTGCTGTAAAAACAAATGAGCCATAGTTGTGTTACATTGGGTGAAGCAAGTCAAGTCAAGAATTTCAGCAGTTCACAATAAAATCCACTTTTTTGCTTCTCAAAGTCCCTCTTCATGAAACCAAAGATTTCGAACGCACGCAATGTGTAGTTACAACATATAAAAAATAAAAAAAACTCAGTCGTACATTTATTTTGACAACCTAAAAAATGACCACTGAAATAACAAAAGCGCTTGAGCAAACAATTTTGGCAATTTTTTCTCGTCACACTGCACCAACTATAACGACTTAATTCAAACTTGGAACTGTACCGACTGTATGATTTACACATCACTGACTTTTCTTCCACCACACACTTCATAAACATAGTTAACATTCATATTGCGCAGCAAATCACAAAACCAATTTAATAACCCATCAAACGCATTTCCTTATTTTAATAAACCGCAAGTCAGATTCAACAATATTTCATTCTTTTTACATTACCTTAAAACAATAAAAAAAAATATATAATCGCCAAAAAAAAAAATAAAAAAAAAAATAAAAAAAAAATAAAAAAAAAAAAAAAAAAAAAAATTAACATTTTGCCCTTTCTCCATGCTTCAAAAGTGAATTCAAAACGGCCCGCAGCTTTAACAAGAAGATGCCAAACACGATAAAGAAGAACGCAGTCCTAGGCCGAGCTCAGTTCCCCCTGCAGGTCATCTTATGCAGCAAAAATTCGCTCTCGCACACCTCCGAATAATTGCATTCCTTTATTGCTCTTAGGCAGAATACTAATGAGCTCGAGTCTAGAGAGCCTAAAGTGCCAGCACATCAAGTGAAGAAAAGTTGGCGAATTAAAATATCCGTTGCCAACTTGCTACCACAGACCACAAAGCAAGGAAATACGTGACAACAGATGAGACGTTGCAGCCATAACGCTAACAATAATTTCTCACTTTGCGTCGCGCTTTTCAATCCCTTTGCAACCATTTATTGGCGGAATGGCCACTTGCGAAGGCACTCGGGGGATCAAGCAAGATTCCACTCACAATCCCAACCCCCCATGGAAACTCAGGTGGCAAACGACGCTTTGAGAAGTGTGAATGCTGCTCTCACACCTCCCATGCAGATGAGCTAGCTACAAAAGATATAAAAGAATATAAGGCAGCAACCCAAGCCACAAACATCTCACCGTTGGGATCTTCTTCGCATAGCGCGAGTTCCCGCGAGACTCCTAAGTCTACGACTCAGGCCCCCAAAATGGCCGTCTCGAATCTCCCTAAGCTCATATTGCTAACTCCAAGTTGAAAGCCACCAATGACAAGAGGATGCAAAAAGTTGTTTCAGGTGGAAAAGTGATTTACAACAGTGCGCCGTGTCGGCTGCGCTGAGGATTAGCTTTACAAACCAAAAAGGGTTAGTTAGTTGTCGGTCTTAATAAATTTCACACTTAATTACACGTGAATTTTACACTTGAAATTCCTTCTTGCGTAATCTCCAGAGGATCAGGCTTTGTTTACAGTTGAAGAAATGAAATTGCCTCAACATGTGAAATCCCCGAAATCCAACTTCCATCTCTTCCATGTCCAGGGTTTCATTTCCTCGAATCGTCTTTCCCTTATCCAACTGCTTACAACTTCAAAAGAAGAGTAAAAAATGAAAGTTGGTATTAGAAAGATAGAAGAAATAATCGATAACAAACTGAAAAGCCCACCAAATGAAAAGACAAAAAAAAAAAAAAAAGAAGGAAAAGATTTATTTATCCATTGATATCACGATAAAGTGAAGAGTAGAAAAAAATAGAAAGTCAAGAGGCTAAAAGGGTTCAGTAATAAATAATAAGACTTAAGAGGTAAGAATGGGAAGATGTTTGACCAGAAGTCACCTGGGACCAAAAGGGTCTCTAAAATGATAAAAGTAGAAAAAAATATAAGAGTTTGGTGTTTTGTCAGTAAAAAGGGCATAGAAAGTATTTTATCAATAGAGTTCAATTTCCAACAAAAATCGTAATGTAGAAACTATTGTTGTAAGTTGTCGAGGTCAGTCATTTTCTTTTTAAAAAAAATATTTTTTCATATAATTTGAGTTTTTTTTTTTACAATTCTAATCAAATAAAAACTTTTATTAAGCTCTACCTCTAATAAATCCCTCAATTACCCAAATTGAGAAATGCGACACCTGAAAATTTTGTATTAAATTGTCCCTTCAAGCACTTAAAAAGTAGCTAATTAAATTTTGAAACTTTTAAGTTAAAAACTAAACTCTTCAAAAAAAAAAACACTACCTTTTTTTGCAATAAAATTTTTATTAGGCCTGCACAAATCATTATTATGAAGTTATAAATTAGATAATTGTCAAATCACAGTCAAAACTCAAAAAAAAAATTTCCAGTTCCCAATAAATCAAATAAAGCCGTAATTTCCTTTCCGGGCCAAACCACAAATCTACTTTATTCCCTACTTGCTAATTCCGCCCATTTCTGTCCCCTTTCATGCACCGATTATCAGATCTATGTAATTTACTTTCCTTCGTTATGTTGTCAGTGCCTCCTGACATTCTGTGGGATGAGACCAGTTCGGATGTGTCGGTGACCGAAGGCAACAGCGTATCACTGGACTGCAGGGCCACTGGTTATCCTAAGCCCAACATTACATGGCGAAGAGAAGATGGCGATCCAATTATTTTGAAAAATGGTGCAAGAGATAAAATCAAAGGTATGATTTCAATTTTATAAAATTATTACTTGTAGAAACAAGATTTTCAAATTAGTTGTAACTTTATAGTTGAATTAATGCATTTAACTACAATGGATGATTTAAAATGGTTTTCAGGGTTCTTATGGATGAATAATAATGAATACCTTAAAGGTGGTCACTTCATGCTTCATATGTAATGTTGTGAAAACGTCCAGTCTTATAGGGTATTTAACCATTTTTCATTCATTGAAAACAATTGATGCATTGAACCACTGAGAAAAACCTGTATATGGTTGAAAGCACTGGATGACCAGTTATTTGGTCATCCTGTACTATGGTTTTAGATATTGTAAATTGAATAGACATGCATTAAAATTGAAATAGATGTTTTATAAACTTTTGTTTGTAATGTGCACATAAAAAAACTATTTTGTGAAGGTTCTAACTTTATTTGATTTTCTTCCTAAACTTGATTCATTTTATTTTTTTTTTTTTAAAAAAAATCTTTTCACTGTCATCTATCTATCTCACATTTTTTCCATTCCAAATTTAATCACAAATTTGCTCACTCATGCACGCTCGATTCACAAATTGATTAATAAACTGTCGAAACCAATGTAGCAATACATCAGAATCATCAACAGTTAATACCTAATTCATAAATAAAAAAATAAAAAAAAATTCTAATAAAAATAATAATAAATTTAAATTCCAGGAACAAAAGGAAACAAGAAACCTAATTAATCTCAAGTAATCCCCATAATAATATGCAATGAATACTTAGAACAACAGTGCACTCATTAAGTACGCTCTTGCTCTCCCCTGACAAATAGAACTAATTAATTACGGCTACAAGAGACCGTGAATCCACTCTAGCCAACAAATTACCACTCAAATAATACACCATTCACTCCATACATCATTCAAACCTCCTGTGGCTAAGCTGTGAGTGCGATTAACTTCGCTTCCAAGATGAGGTCCTACATTTGCGAGAGATGCTCCATCAATGTTTTGACGTCGCTTCAACTTGCGTTTCATCTGTTAGTTACGTCAACAAATTCATTCATCATGTCTAATAATTGAATTACAACATGTTTTTGTGGCCAAAGAAGCAATAGCTGCACGATAAATAATAAAATTAATTCTATTTAATGGAAAAACCGTCCGTACTGTGAAATTCAATAATGAGACATGTTAATTCCTCATCCAGACACGATTCCATCAAGTCTAATTCATTGCTAAATTTTTAATAAGTGACGGTTTAATTATAAATACACATTGCAATTAATTGAGAAATTGTGATATTGTAAGATTTCGTAAATTCCGTTTTTAGTGTTATGTGGTAGAGGAAAATTCTATTTTTTAATCACGATTCAAGAATAGAAATTGATCGTCTTCTAAGGTTAAAAAAAAGGCTAGATCGAGCACATTCAAATTACAGTCAGTCGGTTTCAGTTTGTGACAGGTCCAAGTCATTTCCTCCGTATCAAGGAAAGGTGGATTTGCTGCTCCCCTATTCAATCTCAACTTGTGCAAACGCCTGCGTCTGCCAACTGGCTTTTCTAGGTCTAAATCCGTTTGGCTCGCATGATCAACTTTGATGACGAGTCCTAGTCATGCAGCAAAGTTGCACAATTGAGGTGAGCTAAGGTTGTGTATGGAGAAATGCGTATAAAAGCAAAATTACCATACACCAACTTTTTCCAAAAGTAAAAGGAAGGAAGAAAGGAAACGTTAGTGAAAATTTTCTCCTTCCATGATTCCGCACAAAGATTTTTGCTCAAATTCCAGATTTGCCTTGTCACACTTCATGGCAAAAAAGTATCCAATCAAGCACAAACAGTAAAACAGGTAAAACTCCTTTTACAAACATTAAAACCAAAATAAAAATGTAAAATAAAATTTAAAAAAAAAAAAAATAAAAAAAATCCTTTTCACATCATAAGATAAATGGAATTTGTCCGCGATACCATTCAAATATTAAAATTGTATTAACGTTAGAAAAGTTAGAAAAAGAAATATCCGAATAGTCTACGGCGGTTGAATCAAAAACGAAAACCGTCGTCTAAGACGACATAAGATAAAAATATGAAAGAATTTCAGTTTGGCAAATCATCCGAACTGAAACCCTCTTATTTTTTATACTTTGAGAAAATGTTTTATTTTTATAGAAAGTGCAACCTATCATCAGATACAAACTGTCACGTCAATTTCAGTAAAGGAGTGAATTGAAGTAGATGAGAAAATATAGGTTGCTGTCAATTTGCAGTTATATTTACCACCTGGTTGAAGTAATAAAGTTTACATATTAATGCTGGAATAAACAAACTTGTGTAGAACACTTTTCAAAATTGACCGACCAGCTACAAGTAACAAATGTGTTTACATGTACAACTTGTCACGTTCCAACTCAATTAATAAAAACATGTAAACACGAAGCAAACTCGAGTGAAAGTATTTACCACTTGAGTTGAAATTATCCCCCCCAACATCTATATATCAGTTCCCACAAAATCGCCCAAACTAAGTGCTCTGTTTCTGTCATAAGTTGTAACTCAAACCCAAGCTTCACTCTACAACATGAACCAGTTTTAATAAGAATTATATCGTCAAATCCTGGCAAAACGTCTTATCGGATGATATGAACAATGTTAAAGTGATACGTAATGATTATCCTGTATTAGAAATCAACAATCAATATTAAAATGTAGCAAAAATTATTGTAGTTGGCTTAATAAATATAGATAGTCACTTTAATCACAAAGCGTCCATGAATATTTTAAAAATTAATGTTTCGATCTCCAAGCAGGCCATCACTAGAAGTTAAGAGTAATGGAGTTGTTTTTACACCAAAAAGTATTGATGAAGAAGTAAATGGGTATTTAGATTCTAAATCTTATTGGATTTCTCATCTTTAAAAAATAAAATATCATTATAGCCTTGGGTTTTTCTTCTTGACTTCTGTTAGTGGCATGAATGATATTGCTCTACTATTTTATACGTAATGTTGTGGTTAGACAATTCACCATTAAGTTAGTTGCTATAAAAGTAAAAGTAGAAATTCAGAACTTAGAGACAAGAAAATCAATTGCACGAACTGCTGCACATTATTTCCAGAAGCAATCTAATTTCCCATTGCTTCCAAGCATCAACAGCTAAGATGAGAATTTACAGGTGGTAACACAATTTCAAGCATCATGAGGTCAATACTATAGGTTTTCTAAGTGATTTCAACTTAATGCATGTTAAATGTTAAACAACTCCAGAGACAACTACGCATTTGTGGTATTTTAATGGCAACAAAGACTAACTAACTTCAAAAGTTACAACTCTCTAGAGAAAAATAATTGAATCGACAATTTCCAATCTGCTTTAAAACTCGACAAAAGCCATTAAAATTGGTATACATAAACTCCAAGTTTTAACTTAAATGTGTTTAATCAAAGACAACTTAAAACACGAGTCATAGAATGCGTTTGTGCGGAATGTGTATGAACGAACGAGGCTCGAAGCACAACGAATAAACATTGAAATTGGTTAACTTCTTGACATTTCCATTAGACGAGTAAACTTCGTACATTAATCTCGTCCGTTTATAACATTCTCCATTCCCATTTCCAATTATCATCTGGCGCAAGTCGATAGTCTTAGTTGATTGCATTGCTTTGTTGATCTGGTCGGTGCTGGATCTCGCGGCGATGTTTGCCATTCATTTTCAACTCTATTTGCACCAGTTAACAAGCCAACTCTTGCCTTCATCATTTCCCTATGGACGCTTTGTTCGAGCAACGAGTTAACAGAAAGGATGAAACTAGTGGATTTGATCGGAAAAGGCCTCGGAGGTGAACTTAATTTCATGGTGCTGCTAAGCGGAAGATTCTCTCAAACGGCAAGGCCAGTGTCTTCCTCCATGAAGGATTTTGATGAGCACTCGTGGAACCGAGGCTGACAATCCGAGTCACTGGAAATTCTCAACAAGGTTAAGCCACATTTAAAAATAGCAATCCACCTAATGTAAACTGACACGTGATTGCCTTCATGACAAGCAAACAACATTTAAACGTCTCCAGTCGACAGGTACAAGGAAACAATTTCTTTGTTAATTTGTCATTGTTTTACTGCTGGAAGATAAGATATTTCACAGTATCTTTATAAATATTATAAATAATATTTAAGAGAAGAATTAAAAATGTTTACTTTAAATGAATTTTTTTTTATGAAGCTGTAAACTCTTTTTTTATACTCATTTTATACATTTTTACTGCTTCATCGCAGTGAAATTCAGATATCTTTAGTTTCAACATTCAACTATTCCATTAAAATAAAGTTTAATTGCTAAAAAACATAAAAAAAGTTTCAGACAACTTTTTAAATTAAATAAACTCTTAAATTTTACACTTTACGTGGTTTCAGTCTGAATTAAACATGTAATTAATTATTCAAAAGTGATTGACTTTTTCAATGAAACTGTACAATCAACTAATACAAACATACTTTTCTAAATGCATTAAATTTTTAAATTTAAAATTAAAATTTATTAACTTCTATTAAACTATTCATGTTAATCACGTATCTGAAAACATGTTATTATTTCAGAGAATATTTATGAAAACAATTTTTCATTCAGTACTTCCAAAAATGGGGATATAAGACTTTTTCGGACATGAATTTCTTATGGCACTGCTTTCTCCTCCTGCTTTTTATAGATAATGACGAAAAGCAACCCAACTTATATACCCTAAACATCAATTTTCTATGACAGGAAAAAATCCTAACTGGCAACTTAACAAGAAAAAAAGAAGGGAAAAAATGGAAAAATTAAAGAGAAACTTCTTACACTCTATAACCAAACTTTTATATTTTTAAAATACAACAAATTAGCTAATAATCTTTTGAAATTATTACGCTCAGCAAATTGAATTTGTTGATATTAAACATAAGCTTCTTACTTTGCTTTTCTCAGTTTAATGCAGAGCTATTGGTTAGCAAAATTGCTCATGTTGTTTGCTAATGTAATAATTGCAATAACAACTTACAATAACACGACTGCAGTGAAGAAATTGATCGCACAAAATGGCTTTAGTCTATTCGCAAACCTGATATATTTTTTTTCTAATTTAGTTAGTCAACACACGCTAAACTCTCCTATTATTTGCAATACTAAAATTAAGTTACCAACTGCGATAAAATAAATGTTACAGGAATTGAATATAAAGACCAAACAGGCCTATAAGCATCAAAAAACAAAAGACCAGGTTCAAAGCGCTCTTAAAATCCAACAACTATATCTCAAGATCCTGCAGTCATATGATATAATCACAAGTGAACGTGCTCGTGTGAATTTGCACAGAAGTACGGCTTTAAGTTTGAAAGAGGCTCATTCAAATGACCAAAACATCTTGTTAAAACTAAATTTTCTTGTATTTGTAAAGAACTAAAATTTTTTTTTTTGTAAAATTTCTTAGTACTTTGGTCCTTTACATTAGTTTTTGTAAAATTGTCAAATTTTTAACTGAAAAAAAAGGAATTTTAATGCTGTACACTGTATGAAAGTCCTGAAACCCGCAATTTCATTTGCTCATAATAGAAATTTTTTGCTGCCGTCAATCACCCAATCCATGTTTGTACTAAGAAACGTTTCAGTCACTGCTAAAAACTAATAAAAAAGATTTGTTGTTAAAAGTTGCCTTTCAAATGCAATTTTAATTGATTTTTTTACCTGCTTTTATTTAGTAACCAACCAATAACTTATAAAATTTCAAAAATAACCAAAACAACAAAAAATCCTATTTAAGAAAATGAGTTTGGGTATTTATCTGTACTGTACTGTCGGTTGCGAAAGTTTTAATATATAATAAATCAAAATCACTCTGAAATTGATGTCAGTTTTTATATTGGTGACTGTGTTAGAGTTTTATTTCTATTCTATATACATTTGGTACAGTATAACCTCTGAAGATATCACAGCAATAAAAATAGCCCATATCCTTTTTAGACCGGACGTAAATCAATCACAATTTGGATAGACTAGCACTAGTCCAGTAGCAAAATATCTCCAACAAACAACAAACAACAAACTTTTCCAATATAAAACACTTTTTTCCCAAATAATTCACATATTCACACATCAATTTTAATTTATAACTAATAAATTTTAGCTTTTTAGCCGTACATTGTAAACTAAATGACCATAAATAGCATTCCAGACCTTAACTTACATCTTTTCTTGTCACATATATCTTACATACATTTTTTATTACTGAATTATATGAAAATCAGCTTAACAGGCTTTTTTCTATTTTTTCCCAATTTATTGCTATCATAAAACAAGAAAACTGTCTGAGAAAATGAGTCTATTGTTCAACTAAAAAAAGAAAGAAAAAACCTTACAAAAATTGATTTTAAGTGTGTAAGTTCATGAATAACATACTGGCACCAGGGGAATATATAAAAAAAAAAAAAAAAAAAAATTAAAATTAAAAAATTTCTTTTGCAGTTCCAACGATAGAAAGCGACAACCTCAACATCAGTCGTGTTAACAGACGGCATATGGGGGCATACTTATGCATTGCATCTAACGGAGTCCCTCCAGCAGTCAGCAAAAGAGTTCGACTCCAAGTAAACTGTGAGTTTGCATTTCATTACCCCTAGCTCTATGATTTCCGTCACCATTCCTACATTGTAAATTTAATAAAGCAAGCACCTAAACTCTATCCAACAATTCGTGCACGAAACTAAAAAGTGAACTTTTTTGCATTTGTACCGAAAGTATATATTGTGGCATCTTATTCTAATCCTCTAGTCGAGCTGAGTCAAAAAATCATTGTTTCGTAGCCAAAAAATGTGCGCAACAATGCAAAAACCCAAATGTAAATAATTTTTTAAAATTATTTACAAGCGTTTTCGTTTGTTAACAATGGCATGCACATTTTTGAACTATGAAGCAATGATTTTTCGACTCAACTCAACTAGAGGATTAAAATAAGGTATCACAATATATACTTTCAGTACAATGCATAGGTCATTAACCAATGGGAGTTTCTTTCATGCACGAATTGTTAAATAGAGTTTATGTAAACACATGCTGTAGACTACTGACAAAAATATTGGTCCTATTCAAACCATTTTTTTATTTATAGTATTACAAAAAAAAAAAAAAAAAAAAAAAAATACTCATTTAAAAGATAAATAGGTGGCTCTGCGAAACAGGATAAATTGTGTGCTGCCAAGCCCAGAACTTCTTTTTAACCTGATGTAAACAGATCTGTCTCAGATCGTTCTCCATTGACTTATAAACACCTGGCAATGTGTAATGGCTGTGTGCACCTATTTTCCTTACTCCGAATTTTTATTTCTATATTTTCATGTGCAGTCGAACCCGTCGTCAAAGTCCCAAATCAGCTTGTGGGTGCACCCTATAGCAAAGAAGTGACAATAGAGTGTTACGTCGAAGCGTCGCCTAAATCAGTGAACTATTGGACTCGCGATAAAGGCGAAGTGCTCATTAGTAGCCCTAAATACAATGTGTCTGAGATTGAAACCTCATATAAAGTCTTTCTCAAGCTCACAATTCGCGACCTCGAAACTAAAGACTTTGGTGTTTACAAGTGCGTGTCAAAAAATTCTTTGGGTGAGGCTGAAGGAATTATTAGACTCAGAGGTAAGAAAACGTTTTAAAATCTTTTTCTATAAGTGATACAATCGTGTTGATGCAGTACGCTATATACCAATATTTCATGCATCAAAATGAAAATTTTTTTGTGTTGGGAACATTAATAAACAACAAATGAGCATATAGTTGTTCTGTTCTGCAGTTGAAGTGGTTCTAGTTCAATGCACGTGAGAAGAAATGATTAGTAGAACAAAAAAAGTGATGAAATCACATCATTTTTCAAATGAGATAGTAAAAAAAAACAAAAGACCACTGAAAGACTATTATTTCACTCATGAAAGATCATTTATTGGTGTGATGAGGGATAAATACTCCCTTGTTTGGGCTCCACTTAAAAACTTGTTAGACATGGGAAAGGAAAGAACCAAAAGGTTAATACCACACAAGTGCTTTAAGAAGTAAAGAAACCCAATGTGGCACTACTGATGGTGATGTTATTTGTTTGCGATTGCGTAATCAAGAAGGAAATACTGACCATCTAATTCAACGAAATATATCTTCATAAAATAAAATTAAACAGTTTGGACAAGATGTTCTATATGGCCCCACAGGTCACTTCATTAGGTAGCGCACCTGCGATGTCCGTTTTACCAGCATGACAAAGAGCTCTCATTACATAAACTGGCCCTTGTGTCATTCTATTTTCATATTATAGCGCACTAGCTAATCTGTTACTAGCCTATACGACCGAATAAACTGGTGCGATATTTTTTTTGAATATACAATTGTGATATAAAAAAATAAAGTTTTTACTCATTTAAGATCACCAATAACACGAAATAATCAAATTTTATTGACCGCGACGAAAAATTTATTACAATACCGTTAGTCTGGCGGTTCGTGTCATAAATAATCCACACAAAAAAAGTCCAACAAAATGCTGAAATTGGAATTAAACACATTCATTTCATTCTTGCACACTTATAAATTACAATTGAAATGAATTGCTACATTCCATAAAAACCTGCGGCAAGTCCTTATACATTTTTTTTATCTTTAAAAGATATAAAAATTTCATTTCAATATTTTCTTTCCACCTCAAGACTCCCTCCCCTGCCTCCACATGTACAAAGTGTTTTGCCCAAGTTAAAATTGTCTGACATGCGTCACATTTCATGCGCGAAGCACATTTTTATACAATATTTTTTTTCATTAGTTTCTTCTATTTGGGGCTTGTATTTCTTCCTTGACATTGCCCACTATGAATTTCCAACTTGATTCACACCCACACATGACTGCACACAAGACCGGACGGAAACGAGAACTATATAGATTTATGGAATTACTCTTTTCTCTTCAAATAATATTTACACACGCTCCAAAAGAACATTGCTTCATCTGTTTGCTATGGCAATTGAAAATTTGCATACGGCACAATGTTTCCGCGTCTTTTCATCCAATAACATTTTCATGCACTTGCTCAGCACATTTATGTTTGCATAAACAAAAGATGAATTTAGTGTAATATAACCTGCGTGATAAATCAAACGTATTTATCTTTTTTTTCTCTCTTTTTCTTATATAGAACTTGATTTACCACCTTCAGGTATTCAGTTGGAGTTTGAAGACAGGATAGAAGGTAGGATTAATACTGGATATATGAAATTTGATAATACAAAAAAAAATCCAATTGACATGTCATCGAAAAAATACCATAGCGTCACTAATTACTGCTTTATTGCTTTTTTCAGCAGTGCAGTGAAGCACAAAGAGCAAACACAAAATATTGGCAGAATTATTTGATAATTACATCATATTAAGTCTAGTTATATTTCGCATGTCGCAATTACTTTAATATGAATAAAACCTTTTAGAGATAGAATATCTCGGATCATCTCATTTACACTTGAATGAAATCAAGAATAAAAGCTTATTCCAGCCTTTTATAGCCTACAAAAATAATCCATTGCCCATGACTGGACATAAATCTACCCAATTAACTCCTATGCAAGGCAGCAATCAATACAAAGTACACATTAAAATTAAGTGGCGTCAAGATTTATAAATCTTATCCATAATCACAAGTGCAATTAATGTTTTCATAACAAAAAAAAAATTTAAAAATTTTAATTACTAAACATTTAGATCGTAAACCGTGCGAGCAATATTAGTAAAACAATATTTTTGCAGTCGACCGTAAACTAATGTAACTTTATTGTAAATTTTATATTGCCCAAAAATTGATTTCCTGGAACAACTTTCCTCACACCGTTATTATAATATATTTTTTTTTTTTTTTTTAAAAAAAAAAAACCAACTAGATTTACACGTCCGTAATGTAACGTTTTACAATGCAGTTGAAAGTCATTCTTTCCCATTTTGCAATAGTTTAAGACCACAAGTTCTGTTATAAAGAAACAACAAAAACGGTGAATTAAACATTTGCTCTCATTTTCTCTAACATATGCACCACAGTGGGTGAAATAACGTACAAATAATGGGTTTTTTAACCATTGTGTTTGTAATAAAAACACTTAATGTTGGAATTATTCTCACACACTCCCTTTTTTTATACAATGAGAAAAATGTAACTTTAAACCTAACTCTTCAAAGTAAAATTCAAGTAAAATTCATTACTTTATTTCTATTTCAATTAATCAGGTCACATAGTAACCAACGATTCCTACTCTGTACATAAAAACATGGACTCCTTGCGTAATAATGGACCAGGAATGGACCAGCCATATCAAGGTATAAATTTTGAAAAAAATTTGTATTCAGAACTATTGCCTGGGTCAAATGGCCCACAGAATAGGCTTCTGAGGGTTAACCGCTTAATCCCGAAACTAGAAATGTTCATCTATAAATTTAAACATAATGCGGCATTTGAGATAGTGGTGCTTGTAAAATTAAAGCAGTTTGCATTATTTACTGGGCTTTTTAAATGAATTTCAGGGAGGAAATACGGATTACGTGGAGGAACCAAAGGAAGTCTTCAAGATTCTCGTGCTCAGAGAGGACCAGCTGATTCAAGTACAGGTAAAAATGTTAAAAATTTATTCCAGCAATTTAAAAATAAGGTACTTCCAAAGTAGAAACAACGGAAATGAGTTTCAAGAGTTTTCTTGACATATTTAGTGAATTCTAGAAAACTTTAACGTCTTCATGACCATAAATTTTGCTATTGGGGTACCGGCACCGGATATGTAATTACAAAAAACTAAAGAGGAATAAGAGTATTGTGACCACGATTAATTACATTATACTCCCTTGATGTGATGGTTAGCAGACCACTGAAAACTTGGTTATACCCTCAATTAACACTGACTATGTAATTGAATTCAACACACATCAGTGGCAAATTAGAATCCGATTAACCCCAACTGTTAACACCTTTAAAAACAATATTATTCAATATTTTAAATCATCAAATTAAATATGCAATAATTTATAAATTATATAAAAAAAAAAATTCTAAATAAATAAGATCAATTTTTCCACCAACAAGAATGACATCATTTCCTTTAACTTATTACATCCCATCTTGATTGCCAGGGCGTGTCACTTGAAGCTAACGATTCTCTCCCTCACTTTCCAACTCCTGTTGGCCAGTTTGAATGAAGCACTTGCATTATGGCCGAAGAAAAAAAAGGAGGCTGCGCTTGTACGTAGAATAACAAGGCATTGCTTGCCACCACATAAAACTTGATTGCGTAGAATGAGAGCGAGTTGCAACACATAGACATACTCTGCAGCAAAGCGTGAAGTGTTTTGCTATATTATAGTTACAGGGGAATGCTCGCTAGAGGGACATCAATGGTCACAGTGTCTTCTATACGTTGCTTTTCTAAATGAGCCGCAACCATGGTCTGCTGGACTTTAAGAGCGAGCGAAATTATCATCAGCACACGTGTTCAGCAGCTGTAAAAACTTAAAAACAAAGTTGTTTACAGACACAGCTCAGCACAATAGCAAAGAAGAAAGTGGAAACCAAGAGTGGTCTTTTAAAATATTTAATTAAAGAGTAACTAGCTCGAACAAACTATATCACGGGAAAAAAATATTTCAAGTTTTAGTTTCTTTTTACAAGTATCAGTGACAAGTGCGGTTTGTATAGTCTCTCTTTCCCACGAGAGATGGAATTGTTAATAATATATGTGAAATGTGAGATAAAAGCATGGAATGCGTCGTCAAACTTTAAATCAAACGAAGAAATATCAAACAGAGAATATATTTACGTTTCCATACAAATCACAGCAAAATATCCAGAAATGAAATAAATTTCTTCAACATCAATTCCAAAATTAATAAAAAGTAATTTTCCAATTTAAGGCACAGAATAAAAAATAATTGCAAACAATAACCGAGCTAAAAGTTGAAATTGTTGTGCCATTTGAGCAGTAAAAACATTTCATTAAACATTATGTGTTTCTGCTGTGTCAATTTGGCAACAACTGCAAACCAATATTTTAATAAATTTAATCCAATTGGCTAAAATTCAAGTTCAATTTACCATTTGATGGTTTGCAGCAAAGTTTAACTCTTTATTCTTTCTTACCATCTGCCTTCTGTGCATTTTCAACCCCTTTTGGTCAACCATCTGTTGCAAGGGTCAATCTCGTTTTCTGAAATAACAAGCACAAGGGGCAACACCTTGAGCTCTTAAATTTTCAAATATTCCTATGCACCAACCGCATTGACATTGTTAATTGGTGAAAATTTTGTCTTTGAAAAGGGTCTCGAGTGCCGGAATCGACCTTCTGCTGACCTTTAAATTCGAAGCTTGGAAAAGTATTAAAGACTCAAGTTGCAAACGGTCGATATGTGAGGAATGCGTGTATTATTGATGTCACTGAGTGGAACTATCCTTCCAATCCTTGAGCAATCGTAGACAGCAAATGTCTGGCATTTGCTCCCATGCCAGTACTATCACCAATTGGCAGATACACTCTGTGCATTGAAAATAAAAAAGCAAAAAGAAATTTTTCATATCTATTGTCATTACATATTGCAGACCTCCACCATTTTCTAACAGTGAAAACTCAACATAAAAAACAAAAGGTCATAAAACCAAACAATTTATAAAAAAAAAATAAATACCTATACTACAAGATATGTTGATAATTTTATCCACAGGTGTTGAGTTCATAAAAGCATTTCCAACAAATGAATATCGATTACGCACGTCTGTGGCTGACATTTTTGTTCAAACGCAAGCAAACATCATGTAAAGCACAAGAACAGTAACGACTTATTTTTAAAGTCCATTTTTATTGGTACTGAGATTAAATTGCAGTCCACTCGACCTTTAAAAGTCAACAGCAGGACAATCTATTAAAAAAATTGATTTCTAAGTTTATTTGTGCAAGGTGTAGAAATATTTTGAGATTTTTCATTCGACTTAATGTTCTGAGAAATTATTTTGTTTTCTAAAAATCTTGGTCATTAAAAATGTAATATAATACGTAAACTCACGAGTTGTAAAATGTAATTTTTTAAATAGGATTTCAACATTGTGCAAGAGTAAAACAATGCCTTCCACTTTACTCATAAATTAGTATTAAGTGATGTCAAGATGTTGTCTTGGATGTAAAAATTGCGAAATTGTGTTAATTTGTTAGTAAATGCTCTCAAATGTAAAAATTTAAATTCTAATGTACGAAAAGCAAAACCGGAACCAACTGCACAGCAAAATACTTCACTGGAAAATTATACCGCAGTTTATTTAAACTTCTGACAAAGATAAACGACCCATGCACGTTTTGTATTGAATTCCTAATATTTGTTTGTGGAATTTTATGCTTTTTTTATGTCTCACTGCTCTTTTCAATACTGAAAGAATGGATACAATAAATTCTGGAATTGATATATTTTTTAAAACAACACTTGACAAACATGCTATGCGGGGAAGCCAAAACGTTTAATGTATACACAGCGCTCTGACAAGCACTTTACATGTCCTTTTTACCCATAATATGCAAATATTATACACAAAAAAATAATAGAACTTAATAACTTATAAATATTACCTAGCAACATTAATCTACACATCACTGAAGATGACAAGCGTAATTTATGATATATAAGAACTCATTAATTAATGATTAATTTAAACTGAAGAAAATTAAGAAGAGAAAAATACAACAAACCACATCCCATCTTTCATATAAAATTAAAAATAATTAGATGACAATTGACACATCAACTTTTTTTTCCAAAATGACTAAATAAATATTTTGATATTTCTACACAAATACACAATATTGACAACAGGTTGGCGAAATTTGACCAATTTATAGTCATTTTTTTACTAAAATAAAAATTTTTTTTTTGGTATGTAAAAGAACATTGACCACTATTAAACGATCCGATAACCAAAAAAGCGACAAATTGAGTGGATAGTGAGATAAACAGTTTCAATTCCAGTCGGAATTATTACAAAAAACCGAGTAAACAGATTCCATTCATCTCTGCCAATTGAAGGGGGTGGAGCAACGTGCAAAGAAAATTGTAGGAGCAACCAAGAAGGGCCCAGAATCCCAATGCGTATTATAGCGAAGAGTTTCGCCCGCAAAGCCCCAACTCGCACTATTCCCCAAGCTCAAACCAGACCCAAGACCTCCATCGTCTGATTCATGAATGTTGGATTTGGTGAGCCAGTTGACTTGCTCTTCTAACGGCTGAAAGCAAATTCGTGGGAGGGCATCTGGGTTCTCTTTATATGCAAAATACTGGACAAAGGAAATAAAGAGGGACGCTACGGTCACATTCAAACTGGACTATTAAATTTGGATGGGTTTTGATCAAACTCATTTACATATATCCCAACTTTTCTTACACTACAATTGAAAAATAAAACGAAAATAAATTGAAAAAAAAAAAAAAAACCGAACCAGTTATTTGTAATACGTGACTCTATTTGTTTTCTATGCTCATTCGCGGTCTCGTAATATTCAAATAGTTTAGCATTAAATAAAATAGATGGGTAAAAGGAAATTCAAACTTTTCAATTGAGTAAAAATAAACAAATTAAAACTTGAATTCAAATTCTTACCTTGTTTCGACTTCGAATTTACTCTGCTGACCGGATATTGAAAACAAAACGTTCAAATTTATTGTCGATGAACCTTTTGATTGGTTATTTCCGCCATTTTGTTTGTATTCTCTGAAATGACCATATAAAAACGTGCTATTACAACCGGAAATGAGTTTTAAGTTTAATAAAAGAAATGAAACAATTATTTCACAATTATTTCATTAATTTTCATTAATTTAATTAAATTTAATTAATTTTGTATTTATAATCAATAAAATATATAGAGTATGATGAAAATGAACTAATTGTATACCAAACATTAATTTCATTTCCTCTGAACCTGACCATTTGGAATTAACCCGTGACCTTATGCAAAGCTGATATTACAAATTATTTATACTGGCGTTCAAATTTAAGAGGATTATTTTCATTGTTTACATTTTTTGCAAAATTGTATAACTTGTAATATCCATCAATAGAAATTTAAAAAAAAAAAAAATTCTAAAATAAAAAATAAAAAAGTGAATTTTTGACAAAGCAATTTGATTGGCCAGCAACATACAAACGATAAGAAGATTAAAAAAGTTATACGATTACAGCCAAAAGTCAATTTTAATTTATTTTCTTGAATTAATTTTTTTTTTTCCATAAGCTAATATTAAATTTTTTTAAAAAACATACTCATGTTATGTTTGATTATAGTCGTTGCACATAAAATTTCTGCTCAATATTAACAGGCATGTTTACACATGTAAAATGATGTGTCACGGTCTTGTAGCCAATCCATATCATTAATTACGTACTTTCTTTTCTTATTATTATATTGCAGATGTGTCAACCAAACCTAGCTCAATCATCGCACTGCTGGTGTTATGGCTGCAGTGTCTTCCTCTCATCATTCCAGCTGTGACCGCACAAACATTTTGACCGCACTAATATTACACAAGGCCCACAATCCATCTTTTCTCGCTTTCTCCCTGCGACTAAAACTTGGATTGAAATCACTTCAATCGTGCTACTGTGCAATGAACCTTTCCAGAGTGCTGGAATGTAACAAAAATGTGACCAAAAAAAACTGACTTTCTTTTTATTTTATCTTTTTCTTTTTATACTTCGTATAAGAAAAGAACACCAATTTCCTTACTGACCTCGCCTCGAACCTTAACGCCAATGGTACAAGTGATGAAATGATCTCCAAGGACAAATTTCCTGAAGGTTGGAAGCTGGAGAAAGTGATGGAAGAGCCATAATTCTTATTTGCGGGGGGAAAGAATTCATGTCATTCTCTCCCTAGATGGCACAGCAGTCCCCAATAGGACACGTTCAATTGTCAACCAGTGTTTTTTGGCTTTTGATGATCGTAGAAAATGGGAACTGATTGCCTGATGTACACCTTGGGCAAGACAAAACATGACCTAAAAAATAAAAAAATAAAAAAATAAAATATAAAAATAAAATAAAAAAAAATATATAAAACGTGACAAATTTTTTTTTTTTCAGATGAAGAAATATTTCTCTAAATCTGAAAAGACTCACTTCAAAATCTATATAGTAAAATCGTAAAAAATCGTAATAAATAACAATTCAGAGATTAATGTTTGAAGATTTACTTACATTTTTGTTTAGTAGTGTTGTTGTTTCATTTATTTAGAATATTGTGGAATCCATGTGGTTAATGAATGCAAGGTATTTGAGTGAATGAATAATACCATTGTGACTATATAGGCTCATTTATAGTGTGTCATATTTGTGTCAATTTCTTCTATAAAAAAGAAAAAAATAAATTAAAAATTATAAGAAATTGTTTTAAAAAAAAAAACATTTAATATATATATATATATATATAAAAAATAAAAAAATCATATCAAGTTCATCTACTCCATCCCAATTTTTTGTTTTTATAATTTAATTTTATAATTTTATAATTTTATAATTTTGATCGCAGTCATATCATTTTTTTTTATTCAAATGTTTAGTTGTAAATATAAGACAATCATGATTAATGAAAAAATATTCGAAAATTAAACTCGTGTTGAGTGATTTGATTATTTTTTTTTAAAAATCGATTTCTATTGTTTATTACAACCGTATCTTGCTTATGTACCAATAAATACAGTATCAGCTATACAAAATACATTCCTTTACAACCTGCTGCAAAAAATAGCCAGTAATCTTACAATATTTTACAATTATAGTCAATTACTGGTAATTATTTACATGTCATTTCGTCTACCTGAACTTGTATTTTTTTTCTTCAGTTAAAACGTTTGGTTTACGATTAATTTATTTTTGAACTGTAAATAAATGTTCCATTTAGGACTATTTTTGTTTTGTTCTAAAATTATTCGAAGTTATAAAATAACCTCAAAGTAATTATTATTTATGTAACATTAAATCAATATTATTTTATCCATAATTAATTGATTCGACGTAAAAACCACAAGAAGCGGATTCGTACATTCTACCAAGTATTTACTTGCAAAAAGAAAAACGTTAAAAGAAAATAAGTATAAAAGTAGAAGACAGATCTGAGGAATTTAAACGTAATTTAAAACCTGTAACTAAAACCTCACACCTTTATACACTTTTCAGTTTTACTAATTTGATTTTCAGATAATTATGTATACTAATTAGAAAAAATTTCAAGTAAAGAATTTAATTATTCTAATGAAAATGTCAGTCCTTGGATGTAAAACGAGCGAGTTTTCTTGACATTCTGTATACAATTTTAGAATATCCCTGATTTTGTTATTCACTATCGTCACGTAGTACAACATATAGATTATTCGTATGCGGACCACACAGTTATCGGTTATTCTCATATCAACACGTAAAAAAAAATCTCTGCTTTCTGTAACTAAGTTTTATCTCGTTCCAGGCAGCAAAATGTGAAATGTCTGCTAGTACTGTATCTAAAGCTTAAATGTGTACATATACAGTATATAAAAGTATTATTCAACCCAGATATTTAAACAAATTCAAAAATTCCAGATTTCTTAAAAACTAGCTAGCTTATACAAAATCCTCTTGTTTCAAGAGGATTTAAAGGAAAGGAAAACCTAGCATTTCCTATAATATTTTTAAAGATTGCTCAAGTAGTTACTGAGAAAAAATTAAAAACCACCAAAATCAGGTTTTTGCAATTTTGACAATATCTCCAGAACTGTCACAATGATTTTTTTGAAAATTTTGATTGTTGACAACAATTACATTGCTCCATTATGACTTTTTTTGAGGGCTTCGCAGGCCCATATATCCAATTTAAAAAAGTTGCCGTTTAATTTTATCTTCAACAGTTCTCGAGATTGTCAAAAATGAAAAAACCTGATTTTGGTGGTTTTTAATTTTTTTTCTCAGTAACTACTTGAGATCTTTACTTAAGATACGAATTTGGTAACTTAAGTAAAGATGTCTAAAGTAGGAGGTTTTAGATGAATATGACGTCAAATACATCACATTCTGCTACTTTAAGTCAACTACACACTTAAGAATTTTATTCAGGCAATATTGGATGCAACTTAGTCTATTTACCTATAAGTTTGGAGAAACTCGGATTGGTCGTGGCAATTAACTGTTAAATGGTGTTGCGCGTGACAAAGTAGTTCTAAACCAGTCAAGACCGGTCGTCAAAGGTTCGACAGGGCCATCTATTTATCCAAGATGGCAGTTTCACGTGGTTCGACCGGGCCATTATTTCTTCAAGATGGCAGTTTCGCGCGGTTTATTTAAAAATGACATTTACTTTCATTGGTTACTGACAGACATGTGACGTAGGGTATGAATACTTTCCTGCGAACAGTCCACTGACCAATCCGAGTTACTCCAAACATAGGTAAATAGACTTTAAGTGAGATTAATTACCTTAAGCGAGTCATTTGCCATAACTATGACGTCCAAAACGTCACATATAATGAGTTTAAGTCAATTTAGCAGTTAAATCAACTAAGTTAATTTTTCTAAATCATATTGAACGCACCTATTCTAATTTGTTGATACTTAACTGCTTGCGTCGATTTTGAGATTAGCAATGATTCTGCTGAAGTTCGCTTGTCTTTCTTTCACAAGTAACAAACAAACAACATGAACATCTCTCTCGTCTTGTATACTAACTCGACACTCCCTGAGGTACAGTAAAAAAAAAGAAGAAAAAACAGGTAAACTTCTTGTGTGACATAAGATCGATAATCGCTTGTAAAAACTTTTCTCTATTTCATTTTGTTGACCAGATTCCTCAAATAAAATGCCATGAACATAAAAGAAGAGAATAAACGTAAAGATTCGTATTGTTCAATTATTTTTACAAATCAACCCAAATCAACAATTTACAAATATAAACTTATATATAACTTTTATATATAAACAAATATAACTTTTGTAATTCTCAATCAATATTTAGTATTCCGAGTTTTCAGTTTTGTGCCAATACACATCTAGGAGTCACCAAATCGTACATATAAATTGTCTTATGGCACACTTGCACTTTAAAATGTGGCTTTAATGAAAAGTTTCTGAATATAAGTACCTTTAACTTAAAACTTTTTTTTCTTAGCAAATTTATTAGTAGGTAATAAATGTTCCGAGAAACAGAATCTAACATATGGTACTTGACACTGCTGTTGTCTTTATCCTTCTCGCTTTCTCTCCTCTGGACTTCATACTTCAATTCGTAATCCCACTTGAGCCCAATTCAGAATTTAATTCTTCAAATAGCGCACCCAGAAATTTCTTTTAGGTAGTTGCAAATTTAGCTTCATTCATTAATCTTGTGGCAATTTAAAAAGAACTTTTCTGTGATATATGCAGAATTGGTTTTTAACTCGATTGAAAAAAATCAAATTTAATTAAAAAAGCTGAAAAACGTTTTAACTAATTTGAAATGTAATAGTAATGTACTTAATAGTAATAGTATTCCAAAATTTACATGCATATAAACATCTCAAAAACCAATATTTACCACATTTTATTGTTCCAACTATAGTTTTTGGGGTAAACTATGAGAAAAACTGTACAGTTAGTTACTGCCATCTACAGTAAAAGTTTCAAATTTTTACTATTACTTTTTAACACATGAGTGCTCCACAGTGCTGCATACGTGAGTTTAGTAAAACAGCACAATCTTGTGTCGAAAAACAATACTAAAACCTTTAATGTTTTTACGATAGATGGCAGTAATTGAATGCAATGTCCAGAGCAATCGAGCTTGCAATCGAGAGAGTAATGATAACATTTCAATCAATGTAGTCCGCAAAAACCAATTAACATTAATAACCAAACAGATAAAATATTTAAATGCAGAAAAAGAAAAGCTTTTTGATAATAGGTTACACATTTCAATGTACCAAAAGTTAGTGCCATGCTGTATATAGACCGCACTAGGTGCGTTCAATCCTGAAAAGAAAAGTCATATTTCGACATAATTTACGTCATAGTTGCCTTATAGAAATTACTAAAGTGACTTTAGAGAAAAGGCAATCACAACCACTTCTTTGCCTTATAGAAGTCATGTCTTTTTACTGCACATGCTCAGTGGTCAAAAAAATTGCTTTAGCACATAAAACCTGCCAATTTTGTAGGTGGAGACTTCAATAAACAACATCCTAACGATTCCTTGAGAAGACGTCATAAAAATAGTTAAAATTTGCGAAAAATGATGAAAAATCAGGTCGCAGAACACTCACCTACGTTGACCAGAATGTTCACTGATGTCCGTCCAAATAGTTTGTCATTTATTTTTGGACAATTTTATCTATTTTCTAGCTGATACTCATAAAATATAATTAGCCAGTATAATAGCCAAGATGTACTGTAATAGACAATTTATCAACTAAATCTTTCCATAAGGTAGAGAAGTGACTTTTCCTTTTCAGGATTGAATGCAATTACTGATGCAATTATGCACACAAAGTTGGAGGCTCAAGGGTTGGGTTTAGTCTCGTACTGATTGGTAGTATACTACCAAAGTTATAAGTCCTATGTTGCTGGAATGTTGAATGTTCTTTCTAACCGAAACTCAAAGTTTGGTTCTCAAACCCAAAGTTTGAGACTCAATGAAAAACAAGAACTCAGAAGAATGAAAAACAAAAACTCAGATAAATGAAAGACAGAACTCAGAAGAATACAAGACAAAAACTCAGAAGAATACAAGACAAAAACTCAGAAAAATAGCTACAAGACAAAAACTCAAAAAAATAGCTACAAGACAAAAACTCAGACACATAGCTACAAGACAAAAACTCAGAGAATTAAGCTACAAGACAGAGGCTCAAACACAAGTTTTAGGCTTAAACACAAGTTTTGAAGCTCAAACACAGGTTTTGAGGCTCAAACACAAGTTTTAGGGCTCAAACACAAGTTTTGAAGCTCAAACACAAGTTTTGAAGCTCAAACACAAGTTTTGAAGCTCAAACACAAGTTTTGAAGCTCAAACACAAGTTTTGAAGCTCAAACACAAGTTTTGAAGCTCAAACACAAGTTTTGAAGCTCAAACACAAGTTTTGAAGCTCAAACACAAGTTTTGAAGCTCAAACACAAGTTTTGAAGCTCAAACACAAGTTTTGAAGCTCAAACACAAGTTTTGAAGCTCAAACACAAGTTTTGAAGCTCAAACACAAGTTTTGAAGCTCAAACACAAGTTTTGAAGCTCAAACACAAGTTTTGAAGCTCAAACACAAGTTTTGAAGCTCAAACACAAGTTTTGAAGCTCAAACACAAGTTTTGAAGCTCAAACACAAGTTTTGAAGCTCAAACACAAGTTTTGAAGCTCAAACACAAGTTTTGAGGCTCAAACACAAGTTTTGAGGCTCAAACACAAGTTTTGAGGCTCAAACACAAGTTTTGAGGCTCAAACACAAGTTTTAGAGCTCAAACACAAGTTTTGAAGCTCAAACACAAGTCAAGACAACTGCAGCGTCTTGCATGTCTTGCATGTCTGCCACACATTTCTGCTAGTTGCATAGATGGTTGTCACCATCTAGTGAGAAACACAACCAACTATTATGGTTTAAAACTCTTCCTCTAAGCGACAGTAGTAGCGTAGTATATAGGGAATGACAACCTTAAGGCAGAATTTTCTTCATTTTCATTCGCAAAGACATACAAGGGGCATAACTAACCATTTACTATAAAGGTGTTATGCTAAAGGTAAGTCCACAACTGTGTTAGCACTGAAACGATCAATCAATGAGATGATGTTGGTTACATCTTTCCATTAAATTTAATTTCTAATATCAGTAGCTTATACATATCACAGCACATCAAACAGAAGCTTTGCATTATGCCTGTATCATTCTTTTATGCGTTTTTATTGCTTAATTTTCATTATGTTTCCTGAGTAAGCACCCCAAAAAACATCAGCAACAAATTAAACAAATAACATTATATAATTATAAAACGCTAATTTTAAAAAAATCGAAAATTTTTTTAATGAATATTTTAATTAAAATTTTTTTTAAATAATTACTTTTAATATGAAGAAAAAATAATTTAAATCACCTATTTTCCATGTACTAATACGCAATCGAAAGCTTAGTGCAAGTAGCGTAAACTTTGTATGATTTTTTGCTTTATACAATTTATTACTTAAAAAAAGTATGCAAATTCGTCAAAGTTAAATCTATTCCTAACGGTAAAATCCTCCTCCCAAACAATATTTTATCGATTGCATGAAAGACTATACTCTCCCATTTTTAAAGAAATCTACGAGAGAAAAAAAATCCTGAAAGAAAGACAAGCCTCCCGTTAAATTCGCTATGGAAGCTCATTTACTAGACAAGAAAGTAATGAGGTGCCACGTTATTTTTTCCCCCTGTAGTCGTCGTCAATGCACCGTATCAAATGTTTCATTAAAGAATGCAAAATAGATGTACTAATCTTTTTTTTTTTCCTTTAAAAAAAATACAAAAAAAAGTTCTTTTTTTGTAAAAGTATTTTGCATTCGAGGTAAAATGAATTTTTTTACGACACAATATAATAACAAAACCAATTTCTATTTTTTAGTGACAAATAATTTTAAACAAATTAATCCTCCCGAAATCGATTTCACACTAAGTCATACAGACAAACTAAAAAAGAAAGAAAAAAATTAATCCGTGTCAAGTTTTTGTTAGCAACCACAAGACAAATTGAATCTTAGTGTCTAAGCTTGCTTTGGGAAATGATGGATTATCTGATGTGATTGGTTGAAATAGAAGACAATAAGCCACAATCTCGTATACATAATACACTTTAAAAACCTACAATGACAGAAAAAATAAATAAAGTGACAATCAAAGAAAAAAAAAAANAANANANANANANANANANANANANANANANANAGA
>JH431728.1:243185-341276 GCA_000239455.1 Strigamia maritima | reverse complement strand
ATTTTTTTTTAAAAAAAAGTAGAAAAGTGAAAATAGCCCACAAACACAATATGAACTCGGGAATGATCGAAGGAGTAATTTGGACGTTGAGAACTCATTGATAATTTCTACACTTTCCATTTGTAACCGGTCTTTAACCAACGCCACAGACCTCTCTTTCCTCGCTTCGCAATATTATCCTCTACCATTTACCACGCTGGACTTAGTTTTCACTCCACCTGCAAGCGAAAACTGAACATGGCAGAAGGCAGTCAAGCGAAAGAGAGCGCTCTCTGCTACCGGATTTCGGTGTGATTTCACGGCCAGACCTGCATAGAAATCCGTGCATTGCCGTGACTTTAATCGTAACGACGCAAGGGCCAAAATGTCGAAATGATGCATTTCGCTTGCGCGCGTCTTGCTTGACTGAAACTCACCCCAAGCCTCGTTATAACGATGTTTATACAATACGTTCGGCGCTAGAGTTGCTGACGTTGTACTAAAGTTAATCTATCATTCTCTCGAATCAAATTCAAAGTGCAAAGTCTAGGAATATTTCTGCATGTTGAAGAGAAAGTGACACAGTGACTGAAGACATTCTCAAGAAATAGAGTTCCGTTGAAATTGTGAAAGTGATGGATAAGATAGATAAAGTCGAGCTAAAGAAATATTGCTTTTTTTCATCTTTTGAAATCAAGAATGTATAACTTATGAGTTAAAGTTGACACTAAGCTACTATATCTGATAATGTAATTAACAAAACTTGCATTTTCAATTTTATATGTTTTGATCTATATAATATACTAGCAATTCCCCAAGTCTAACGTAGAACAGCCTAGCACTATTCATTAAGTTATTCATCTTTCAAAGTCTTAAATTACTTCGATTTTTAAAAAAATCTCTAAAAAAAAAGAAAAAAGAAACAAAGAAAGGTTTTGACATTTAACTTGAAATGTCAAAGAAAAGCCTCAAATTACTTCGCCTATTGATTAAAATGTTTTCAGAACGTTGAACTTTATTAAATTCTACTCCAGTTTCTTCATCTTTCACCTTACAGTTATAAATTTATTTTATTCTTAGGAAATACAAACTTTTTTAATATACAATTCTGACCTACCACATATCTATATGCGGTTCTGGATGATATTGCCAACGCATTTCCAGGGCTAACAGCTAAAGAAAATTCCAAAAAGAAACATTCGCAGTGTAATAAGAAAAGCAATGTTATCTTCTCGCCCATTGTGCTTATATTGGAATTTTAGGTAAACCCACAAAGAAAGCACAATGGCCAACTCGGAACAAAAATAACTTCATTATAGATACCACTTTTACTGCTTTCACTATTCAAAGTCAAAACAATTGTGGATATGTCTGATAAGGCTAATTTATTTTTTATTATTATTTTTTTTTTCGTCAAAATGGAAACAAAAATAAGATCATTCCATAAATTTTATTTAAAAAAAAAAAAAAAACTTTTTTTCTCTTTGCTTATCAGTAATGTCAGAAATAAACTCCAATACTTCCACGTTTTGATAGTTCTATCAGTGTTTTGTGGCGAGTGCCAATAGACTGTGGTTTTTATTAGACTATATAGGCACAATGCTGTAAGACGATAAAATGAATATAAACATGTAATGCACAGGCATATACAGTTGGACATACACTTGCAATGTGAGAAATTTCAAAACAACGTTTTCTCAATATCATCATCAAATTGAAAAGTTGTGGGGACCCAAAGGCAAATATTAAGAGAACCCACACATCAGCCACACCAATAAAATTTCGTCTTTAACATGTAGATTGATATAAAACCAGGCACTGTTTTAGGCTAAAAGACATCAAAACCTTTTTTATTACTTATTTTTCATATTTGTAACCTATGACCTATGAACTAGTATAGTTCCAGAAAGCCCCTTAAAGCCCGCCTTGACACCTCCTTACCAGTTTGAAATCGATATGTTAGTAATTTTACCAATTTTTTAAACTTTTTTTCTTATTTTTCTGTGAATTCCAATCCGGACATATTGTTGATTAATCAAGAAACACTACTAGTCAACAAAATTTCATTCTGTCAATGACATTTCTTTCTATTACTAATCCATGTCGCAAACACAAACAAGTTCACTCTTGCCCTTTTCTTCATCTCATGCCTTCTGCTTTGGAGACTTTCTTTGTCCACTTCTTACTCTGATCACAATAGTCAGTGTGACAGACCACATAGTAAGAGTCACCTCCAACATCTAAAAAGACTTAAAGAAACAATCATGTTCCATCACGTTTTATGGTGGCTTCAAAGAAATCTGACAAATGCACACTCCTCACCACATCAGACTCCGGTAATTGTTTTTGGGCAGCTACCACAGTGACAAATTGAAATAAAAAAAAACTCATTGCCAACAACGCCTTTAAAATAAGTATTAGCTGAAGCTTGAAAGTTGAGATCCATTCATTCTGACATTTCTTGTAGCATTTTCAATCTAAAACCCACTGGACAATTCCCGTCTTATTAACTGACTATGTGTGAAGCTAAAAACAGTGCTCGGTTTATTGAACCAACAATTTTCTGAGCATGAGCACCACAATTCCTCTGCTCAATGAGATTTCCGGTCCATCAGACAGATAGATGGAGGAAGATAAAGAATGTGGAGTATGTTGACCCGGTTTTCTTCTATGATTGATCAAATTAAAATATAAAAAATGCTCCTATTTACTTTCTTTTTATCAGTTTATCAACAATTGTTGTTTGAAAGTAAAGCAGACATTTTTTTTTGTGAAATAAATTTGATAACAGACAAAGTAAAGTATAGAATGTTTTCAAACTAAGTGGAATTAAGGTCGTACGTAGCTTAACCGAAGAGAAATGAATGTCAAAACTTCATTACGACCATTTTTCAAAAGCACTTAAATTATAAATTAAAAGATTTCGTCAATACATTTATCTCCCGGAACCATGATCGTAGAAAAAGAAAATTCTTCCCGCTTATCCTAATGCTTGCAAATTTAATTATTTGTTGACAGTAGAAAGATGAGCAAAAATGCCTCATGCATGAAATTTTAATTTATCTTGCACTAGTGTTGATAGCTTAAAAAAATAACCACGTTTCACAAGAAAAACTTTGAATTTTTTTTTTAAGTTTTTTTTTTTTTTTTTTTAAACTTAAAAAATTACATACATACTATAGACACTTGATTAAATTTTCCACACCCTGCTTCACTGCCTATATGCATTTTATTAATTTCACATTGGGCTCTGATGTTCTTCCTTTCAACTTGATTGAAAAGTAAGGAAAAAAAAAAATCCCTTTTGCAAATTTTTTTAATCTTCACACACAAAATCATTCCGCGCATGAACATCATTTGTATTAACGAATCCATATTTTAAACCCCCGCAAAAAAAATGATATAAAAACTGATTAGTAAATTAAGAACCACCCATTATATGCACAAAAAAAAATTCTTTTCAAATTGTTAATTAACTAAAATTATAATTGCTAACTAGTCTTTTTTAGAAGATTTTTTTCCCCCTTTTTAGAGAAAAAGTATTAAAGTCTCCAAAAACCGCAAATTTATTTTCTAAGTACACAGCAGAGGTATCTCACCCACTTGATCATCCTCCGGCTGTTAGCATTAGCCGTCTTCAGTCAATACTCAACGCCGCTAAAATACTCAATAAATCTGGTTTACAACACACCAACACTGCAATAATATTTTCTTGCATCTTTATTTCAGTGTTTATTTCAATGCTGTTCATATACTGTTTGTCTTAGCCTCATTAAGCAAGCCATGCACTGCTGCATACTAGTGACTTGTTGCTGCAATAATCCTGTCCATGTCATTAGTAAGTATTTATTCACGTTTGAAAAAAATATTAATTTTTTTCTGTTGATATTCATATTCATAACGTCTGATTTGTCAGCAGATGAAGTTATACAGACAAACTTACGAATTTATATTGAAATCCAAAATTAAAAAATATTTTTTGTCTAAAATATGAAAAGATTCCGCTAACTTTTTGAATAAAATTCACTTTTGAACTTTTATTATTCCTTACACGGAAACTTGTTGGTAACCTAAGTGCCTTGTCACACGACTTGCCTTAAAACACTTTACACCTCACTTTAACTCTCATAAATAATGGAAACATTCAAGACAGTGGCAATTTTCTTACCCATACAAACCCAGTGACAATTTATGTTTATAAAATAAAAAAAAATCAATTCATTTCCCTTAAGGTCCGCTGGTTTTAAAACATGTTGCTTTCACCATAATCCACTTCAATATCAAAATCAAAGCTCGTTTCTCTTTAAGTGGCTTTCCCTTGAAGTATTTATAACAGTGTTAAGGTCAGAAACATTTAAAAAAATAGCACTAAACCTTCGAAAAGGGAAAATAGGCTTTTTAAATGAAGCGTCTTTGCTGCAGGTCAAAATGCCACTTTTGATTAACCACCAGTTTGCAATTGTAGGACATAATGTAAAGCTTCTTACGACCTACAATCCATCATTTAATTAAAATCTGCTTAACATAGTAAATTATATTAAAAACTTAAAACTTTTAATTATTAACTCTAGCGCGAGTAAAAGGAGAAAATTAAAAATCCTGTCGAATTTCAATTTGCAAAGATGCGAAGAAGCGCAGACAAAGAAGAGAAATAAGAACTTATTTTTCGACAGATAAACATCGCATTAGGTATTGAAATTTGAATTTTGAAATGCAAAGACAGATTTATTAATTAATAAACCCTCTCTCCATGAAAAATATTCAACATGGTACCCAATCATCAAAATATATACATATAATAAAAACGTTTTAGGCAATTTTGTCTGTGTAAAAAATCCGGTTAAATTAGTGGAAAATAACACTACACGGTCGAATATGGAGTTCTTACAGGTGAACTCCAGTAAGAACTTATCTTAACCTGTAGTAATAAATGGTAAAATGTCCAAAGAATTTTATATAATCTATTTTCTAATGTAATTATAGCGAGTGCAATATGATAAATAAATATCTAAAAACAATTTCATTCCTTAGACAACATAATAAATAAAATGTAACAAATTAATTAAATGGAATGAATAGCCAAATCATATTTGATATATATATACATGAATATATTTTCATATTTGACACGTGATATATGTTTTCTGAACGAAATTTAATTTAATTCACAGGACGAGTGTCATATTTTCCAAAATTACTTTAGAAATTCAAAAAATTAGTCTTAAGAAACTGTTAGTAGAAAGTGTACCGCATCATGCCATGCAAACGACGCCCCTAAACAAAACCGATAAAAACAACTGAACAACATCTTAAATGAGCAAATTCTTAGCTTTTTTTTCCCTCCAACAACTAGGTTTAGATGCCTATCAAATTTATAAGAAGTCCGCATAACGGATTTAAAGCGAAATAAGTGAATGTGTAATCCAGCGAGGCAACGAACGTTTTTCTAGAATCTGACCCGGTTAAATAATGTATTTATCAAGAACACTCTTGTTGGTAAAGTTAACTCTGGTACATCGTAAACGATTACTAACCTTCAGACACAGAATTCCCGACGACGAGGTCCTAAAACGCTCCACTAAGTTTCTTTATTTTGCCACTAGTTAACGGCAGTTGTAAAAAAATCCTGAGCCTCGACATGAGCCTGGAAATTATTAGAACATTAGAATATTTTTTAGAACATCAGAAACATTATCTATTATATTTTTCCTGGCAAATATGAAATATAGTTATTTTTAATTGACATATAGGTGGTGCTGATTTGAAGTGCTTAACACAAAAATACAGTGACCAGTGTAGCCAACTTTTACCACTCGCTGGAAATCTAAGGGCATCATTTTTCAGCGATTTTTTCCGGGAAACATAAGTCAAAAAATTTCTGATAGTAAAAAAATTATTTAAAAAAAATCGTACTTAGAGAGCTGATGACTTCTACGATTGCAACATAACTTGGGTACAGAAGATTAAGATCGGATTGTACTGCTCCATATGTTTATTCTGTGGTAACGATCCACACTTCTTTTCTGACAACTATTGCCATTGAAACATCTATCTACTATTGTTATAGAACCATAAAATAAAAAGAAGAAAAAAAAGCCCAGCGACATCATCAATTTTTCAACCTTGACTTCACTTGCTCGCAATGACTTCTTTATCAAAATGGCCATCACCCTGACATGAGATCCAATTAGGAAGCGAGAAATAGAGCAAGAAAATCTTTTCTTTCTTCGGCCTCTAGTAATCTCAAAAGTGAAGAGATCTTTCCATTGCTCTCTTGTAATTCTCATGTCGACCAAATCCTTGGTAATTGGACTTGCAGATGCATTGGCCATCCTCTTTGATCGCCTTAGACAAAAGATTTGTTCTTCGATTACAAGTGCACCGGCAGTCATCTCGCTACGAACAGATCACTTCCTTATAGATCGACATTTCAAATGCACTTCAGACAAAGGAACATTAACTGGCCCCTTTTTCGGGCTCACATCTTACTCCTGCAGAAATCTGATATGAAAAAGACACTATGCAATCATCTGAGTGCTATGGCTTGCTCGCAGTAAAACAAAATCCTTCTTTCTTTCTAAATGCACATGTCACCATGACATTAACTTAGTAATTCATTTATCTACAGGCAGAGAAATCTCTCTAGCAAACTGTCAGATTTCATTGAATAGTATAAATACACGCATTGCCACTGCCTCTTTCCATCACAGCATTATTCCATTATAGTTTCAAAACGTATAGATCTGGCAAATGGAGGTGGACAATTCGCTTAGACAAATTCATTAAGTTTTCTATTGAACTGAGCAAAACGGATAAATAATCGAGTTCTACTCACTATGCACTTAATGCATGGAAAGGAAAAATAAAGTGCCATCGCTGTAATAAAAGCGAGGAAAATTCAACCCCAACCCGAAAAAATTACAAATAAAATTACAATATCAAAAATTAACATACTTTAAAAAAATGCAGCAGGGCTGCCAGTACTTTTTTAAGTAAAAGAAATAATTTTAGTAATCAGAAACTACGAAAAAGTAGCTTAAAAACAAATATTTTGTAAATTATCGAGTTAACCCCTTGAAAAACCATTTTTTACAGTTACTTTTACCGTATTCCCTCATTACGGACCATCAGTTTTATTTTAATATAATTTTTTATTTTGTACTGTCATAAAATGTATGTTATAAAATAGCAATCAGCTTTTCAACGCGCATTTTTTTATATGTCTAAATTGTACTTGTCCCTTTAAAAAACTTGACAATCTGTGACTGCACGTGTATAAATTGCACGTTTTATCTGCAGTATTTTCAGTGTTTCTAATTTTTTTACACATTTTATGTTACATTGTATAAAATAGAATTGTATAAAAAGCAAACAAACCCTTCACTCGCCCGTCTGATGAAGTTGTTTGCCGGAGTCCCAGAACAAGCAAACTCGGATACAAAACCGTCAAATGTTTACTTGCTTATCATTATGTAACTTCAATACTGTCGAGTGCAACACTTCATATATGAAGACACAATATCATCAAACTTTCAGAAAAGCTAGTGACTTCATCCGCTTATCGTTTTACTTTTCACAAACTCGAGAAGAGACCCATGTCCTATTTTCTTAACTGTCACTTGTCACTTGCATCCAATTCACTGGCAGATGGTAACTTCACTAGGCAGGAAGGAATATATTTCTATAAGGGACCCACCGTTTTGCATTCTTCAATCTGATCAGCCTTTTCCCCCTTTCTCTCTTTTTTCATGCCAGCTAAGGAATTTATTGAGCTGTGAGGTTCTTTCGGGTTCAAGATAGTCTCACCAGTAGCAAAGAACACTCCAACACATCACTTACCGTTGATAACATCACCTCTACTAGCACCCATGATACCGCTTGAGGCAAGCACAATTTCAACTTACATCACTCGCCTCATGCCTTTAAGCTTTCACTTTACCTTAACAAGCGAAAACTTCTTTTCGCTCAGTAAAATAAAAACAAAATGTTCAACTTTGTTCTATTGTGTCAGCATGTTTAAGTAATGAAGTAGGGAATCAAATCAAAGACTGACATTGGCAGCAATATTTGCTTAAACTCTGTTTCCAAAACATTGTAAGAAACTCCCATTGGCTAGAGCCTTTTCCCAGCAATTTTTTAAGGCTAAGGCTATTTCCCCAAACGTTCGGGGAAATAGCCAGTGTATATCGGCTGGCTATTTCCCCGAACAATCGGAAAAACTCTAAAAAACAGTACACGTGCAATGTTCGTTTGTTGGTGTGCCATACTCGTCGTTCAAACACAGATTATAATCTGTGAATCAAATTTACAACAGATCAAATTAATGAAAGAAAGGGTTTTGGTTTAATGCAAAGAGAAAATATTTTAATTGTGATTTATATCAAATTTGGATGATGTCCAAATTCTTGTCATGGTGTGTAAACGAATCCAATAGGTGTTGTCTAAGCAAACTGTGATCAAGATGGTAATTGCTGGGATTCTTCTTCTCACAAAGAAATAAAGCATAAGCAATAGCAAACAACCCACAATCGTCAAAATTTGGCAATTCTGAACTTAAACTTTCAATCGGAGTGATCTGTCCAATGTTCACACGAGTCTACTAACAAGTGAAATGTTATCTTTAGTAACATCACTCAGCATAGAATTATACACGTTTACAACAATGTTATTTTTCTTCAAATTGGCCAGAACAACACCTATTGGATTCGTTTACACAAGAATTTGGAATGATTCCATCATCCGAATTTGCAGGTATGATAGAAACCAATCAATCTAAATTTTTTGATCGAGTTTTTTGCTACTGCCGAACTAAGAAGAGTAGAGGAATGATAACATGCAATAACTGCAATGAATTGTTTCATTATGATTGCTTAATAAAATATGATTTTAAGGATCAAAAGTTTGTTTCTGAGTTAAAAATTGAACAAGATTTTGTTTGTTACAGGTGTGCCCTTAGAACGACGAGTATGGCACACCAACAAAGCGAACACCGCACGTACCGGTTTTTAGAGTTTTACAATTGTTCGGGGAAATAGACAGTGCGATTTTTTAATGCACTTAAAAAAATAATTTAAAAAATGACTATAAAAGGGCATAAACGAAGATAAACGAAGATAAACGAAGATAAACGAAGATAAACGAAGATAAACGAACATAAAACGAACATAAAACGAACAAAAAACGACCATAAACGATCATAAAAATGACCTTATATGGTAGTTTTTATATTAATGTGCAAGCAAATAGGCTCCAACCATATGGGAGTTTCTCGCAATATTTTGGAAACGTAGTTTAGTTCATAAATTCTTGTCTAATTTTTTTTTTATTATGAAAAAAGTACAAGCAGTACTTTAAGTAATTTTACGAAACATTTTTACAGTGTATAGTCCATGTTTTTCTGAGATTGATGTTGCACTGACCCCACGTTCTAGCCCACATTTACTCAGCCTAAGATGTGCTTTCCACATTGATCCATTTCATAAGTAATACATAAAATGTAATGTCTATACATTACTTGGTCTCTCTTTCAACCCAGCATCACCTGCACTAGGTGATGTCAAAGATACATTGTTTGTAACAAAAAATTTGATTTTAATTTCATTAAATAGAAATAAAAAAATCTTAGTTCTTACCTTTTTGAAGTGACGACTTCCTTTTGTTAAAACAAATTGATGCTTCAACATAAGCAGAAAAACCATTTTAATCAGTCAAAATAACAAGAAGAGACCTTGAGAGAAACGAGATAAGTACAGAACTCCGTAAGAAACACATTTTTAATAAGAATTATTTCAATTACCTGCAGTTCAATTATACTACACTTTTCATCTTTAGCATTTCAAATTACAAATTACAAAAATTGTTTTGTATCATTTGTTTATCCTTTTTTTCAATTATAATCTTTCAGATGCAGAGTGCAGTTCACAATCTATACAAAATGAAAAAAATAAAAACAAATGACATTTGTTTGCATATAATGATGAAAAAAATAGCATTCACCATGCATAATAATAATAAAATAAAAATAAATAGCAATTACTGTACCATGCATATAATGATCAAATAACAATAACTTTAAACCTTTGAAAATTGAAATAAAAATTTGACTAAATGAAACTCTTAAAAGCCCATTTATTTAAAGAAAAAAATTTCATTTACTGATATTTAGTTCACAACATTTGCACAGTAAACTCCCAAGTCAGAATAAAATTGCACCGTTTTCTTTTTGCCATCTCGGATTTCTAATTACACGGCTATGGCTTTGCGAATGTAATAATCAAATTGGTTTCAGTGGTGTGCATGCCATCCATTTCGCTAATGAGATAAGTGGTTGTTGAAGTCGCGTAGGGCCTTATTAATGACTAGAAAATTATTACATTTCCATGTGCTACGTGATTAGAGTAATGTGTAAATTCAAATTATCAGATCAAAACATTAGTAATGAATTCAGTTAAAAGTTTTGAAGAAAAAAATATCATAGTTAACATTTTTGAAGTTGAGGATCGTATAGAAATAAATCCATAAACGAGCAAAAGAAAGGTAAGCTTCACTGTACTGCGTTTGGCATCTATGAAGTCAATCGTTCTAAACTCTATCCAACAATTCGTGCACGAAACTGAAAAGTGAACTTTTTTGCATTGTACTAAAAGTATATATTGTGATATCTTATTTTAATCCTCTAGTTAAACTGAGTCGAAAAATCATTGTTTCGTAACCAAAAAATGTGCGCAACAATACAAAAACCCAAATGTAAATAATTTTTTAAAATATTTACAAGCGTTTTCGTTTGTTAACAATGTCATGCACATTTTTGACTACAAAACAATGATTTTTCGACTCAACTCAACTAGAGGATTAAAATAAGATACCACAATATATACTGCTTATACTTGATTCCCACTTGGCAGAAATTCCGACAGAAAATTTTCTGCTGCAGAAAATTTTGAATGTAGAAAGCAGCAGTGTTTACAAATTGCGTTCCTTAGCTGGCATCCTTTTTTAAATCCTACTTTTCTGCACTTTTTGCCCACTTTTCAGTCCACTGGTGAGAACCAACAACAGAAAAACATACTTTTCTCTCAAAATTTTCTGTCTGAGTTTCTGCCAAGTGGGAATCAAGCATTACAAGTGAAAGATAAACTTATAATTTTTTTTATTAAAAAAGAAAAAAAAAATTTCTTTCTTTGATGTGAAATTATAAATGAAAAATTAAAAAATAAAAAAAAAAAGCCAATTTTTTTGATGTGATAATTACCCCCAAGAGAAAAAAAATATTTTCTATTCACACTTAATTACACAGTAATTAAATGAAACATTTTTTCCTCAGTCCCTTCAGTACAATTGAAAACCATGTTAATGAAATTACAAGCTTATTATGTGCTGATAATGGCCAAGCACACGTGTTACATATGAAAAATTTTCATTTTTCTATACATATTTCACTTCCTTTCATTAAACAAAAACCATACACTGATTTTTTTAATCAGCTCCCATCAAAATTTACATTTCAATGCTTTACTAACTTGCTTCACATTTTTTAGGAAGATAAAATAATTTAATTTAGCAATAAAACTCGTCCGACAATATCTCAAATCACAGGTGTGAGTTAAAAGTATTTTTAATGCATCGTGGGACACAGCACAATTCCCTGGTTCGTAGAGATAATCTTAACTCCAAGTTAGAGGTCTTGGTGTGGAACTTTTAGATAAGACTTGTAGTTAATAATTTCTTCTATATATATATATTGCACACCTACATCTCGGTCGTGTTTATTGCTATTAGTTTGTATCATTTTGTATTAAAGATGGAAAAAAAGTGGAAATAAAAAGGAGCAAAAATATAAGAGAGAGAAAAAGAAAGTGTCCCTTGTTGCTCCCCGAGTATTAAATTTCATTTAAGTGCTTCTCTCACGCTTTGTCGACTTAGTGCTAATGACAATAAAGACTTGGTGCCACTAAAAGCAGGCTTAACTCAGGCGCAGATGTTATAGAAACAAAAGTCTTTCTGTTCATTGATGTCATTTTTTTTGGAATTTTTTTAATTCATAAAATTTCTTTTTTTTTCCTTTTTTTTTAATTTCAGGTGATGTTCGAGTAAAGTATTTGAAATTGCCATTTTTTGTTGAATTTTAATCAAATTTTATAAAAAAATAAAAAAAATTTAAAAAAAGTTTTGACTTTTTTTATTTTAAAAAAACAACACAAATCTATAAAATAAAATTTATAAAGAAAAAATATTGGATCATGGCCGACAATAATTCTTTTCAAATGAGATTACAAAACCTTAAGGGATCAGTCGTAAACTAAAAAGTGAGTGTAAAAAATAAGCCCGAAATAAAATAAAATAAATAAATAACGGTAAAAATAAACAAACATTAGCGAGATAAATAAATCGTGCAAGGAAAGCTTCTTTCAATTAAGCTTGAATTTATGCAGTTTCTCTCACCAACTTGTCTGTGTCCGCTTTATAAGGTATTCGCTAGAGTGAAAAGAAGAAAATACGGCAGGCAATTCGGAAAAATTATTGTCCACTCAATTCAATCGGTCAATACAAATAGTAGAAAAGTTTCGCAGGTCCATACTTCACAATTTTACTACAGCTTGTTGTGTCGAGGAAACATTTCTCATGTTTTATGAGCATTTATTTAAAAAAAAGATGTGTTATCATAAAATGCAAATTTATTCATAGAAAAGAGGATTTAGCATATTAAAACTCATATAATCAGTGTAAAACATTAAAATTTCCGTAAATTAGTAACTATGGAGATATGAGCTTTGACCTGCAATTAAAACTTCATATTTGCGCTTCTCTGACACACAATTTGCATACTTTAACTTCGAATTTAAATAAATTTTAATGTCAATATCTTCTTGTCTTTATTTGTTTTGAAAAGTTATTAAAATTAAGTTTAACTTTTCAAAAAAAAAAAATAAATAAACAAACACAAATATATTCTTATTGCATTGCCCAACTTAAAATCATCAAAAGCCCTTACACATCAAACTAGAAAGTGCCAAGATAGCAAACTCATCTTCCTTTCAACCCATAACTTCAAATAAAAAAATTTAAAAAAAAAATAAATTTCTTTAAAAATCCACTCCAATCTGAGTGCAGCACGAAAAACTTGCCAGTCACTCTGCACAAATCTAATATGGCTTATAATGCTTGTTCACATATGTCCACTCATCCTCAGCAATGACTTTGCGACATTTCGCTTATCAATTATTCTTGAGGTCAAATATGACAACAGATTACATTCTTCGCGTGACAAATTTAAAAAAAAAATAAAATAAAATAAAATAAAAGAAAAAAAATAAATAAAATTTAAAAAAGCGAAACCTCAACTCAAACAAACAAGATTTTGCCCAAAACATCCCTATTCCCTAATCTCCTTCCAGCATCCACCCAAGACAAATGAGAAAACTAATTTCCTTCTCCTCAAACAAGCAGAACAAAAATTAATCAACTTCTATCTATGGTCAATCTTGACACAAACACTCACTGACCACAAGCTGTGTAATGGGCAATGGAAAACACCAAACTGGGTGTAATTAGACCACTCAAGAACAGAAGAATAAAAAATTAAGTCACTTGCTCATCTTACAGCAAGCAAACTAGAATAAGAGAAATAATTTCCCAATTTTAATTAGCAGGTTGTCTTTCCTGCAGGATGTTTGCGACTGACCATGATAATAAAGCACCGTAGAAAGACGACTCCGAGGTGTTTCCTTTCTTGATCGCACAAGTAAACAACACTCTCTTCTCGCTTGTGCCCTTGATTGCCCTAAGGTAGACGTGATCTGCTTACTGTAATGGAATCAATACAAGTACGGTTGACCATTTTGTCCCCTTGGGCAAATCTTGACCGTCATCTAGTGCCCTTCGATTGCCACAAAAAAGCCTTTGATCGGTTGTTTTTCTTCTTACTAGTGAAACTCAATCACTGATATAAACCCATGTTTGCTCCCAATCTCACTTAAACTGCCGGCTTCTTAAGTTTATATGAAATTACGGTATATCGATTTCCGGTAAAAATTTAATAATTGCCGGAAAAAAAATATTTAAATCAATTACTTCATATATTTTTTTTTGTCTTTTTTTTAAAAAATAAGACAAAAAAAAAATGTGGAACGCTTCACGATTTTGCGTGTCATCCTTGCGCAGGGGCCATGCTAATCTTCTCTGTATCGTTCCAATTTTAGTATATGTATTACCGAAGCAATACAAATACGATAGTCTTTCGAACTGTTTGTATAGTAGATTTGTTTCTCGCGACAGTTAAGCTGGTGCATGACTACATTATTTCACGAATAATTCGAAGAAAAATAAATCTTAAGTAAATTCCTCTAATAATTAAGCAGAATATGCTGTGTAAGTGTTATTTCTAATAATATAATTAAAAATTATGCAAAAGTTTAATTGTTTAAGAATTTTGTTTATGAAACTACATTTAAACGTATCAAATTACTTCACTAGAGGTGCGTTGTATTTTTTTTTTTTTTTCATTTACTGGTTCATCCGAGAGTACATCTAATTTCTTTAGAATTCGAAGACATAACAAAAATAAATCAATCAAGTTGATATAAATTCGTAAAAGTTCATAAAGGAAACAAAAAAAGTGAATTTGATACGAGGTTTGGGTATTTTATTGCCTTCTGCCCCTGTAATTTAAGAAGATTGGAAATGTCTTTTCTTGGAATTTTACAAACATGAAGACAAGGGCAATAGTGTTTTGCTATAGCAGAGAGCAATGGAAAAGATCAAATCAATTTGGCGAGACGAACATGTTTATACACTCTGATTTATGCCATCTTCTTGTACAATTGTCTGTTTTTCAATCTTTATAGAGTTGTTTACAGTCAATTCCGAGTAGACAGAGCTCAAGTCAATTGAATTGGCCTGCCTCTAACATATCTATTACCACCCTTTCAGTTTTCTCCATTTTTATTATAATAACTTTTCAAAATGAAAAGGAAATATCATTTTTTTGTGTGTCAAGTTGGCAGTGCAAGGTCACCAAATCATATCAAACTATATATTTTCTATTAGTGCTCAATTCGTGCTATTTCGTGCCGTAAAAATTAGAATTAGTGCTGTAACAGGTAAAAAGTTATTAGCGATCGAATGTTTGCACTGCCAACTTGACGCTGCAGTGTAAGGTCAGCAAACGATATCAAACTATATATTTTCTGATAGCCCTGAATTCGTGCTATTTTGTGTTTAAAAAAAAAAATTAAAAAAAAAAGTGGAACGCTTCACGATTTTGCGTGTCATCCTTGCGCAGGGGCCATGCTAATCTTCTCTGTATCGTTCCAATTTTAGTATATGTATTGCCGAAGCAATACAAACTCTATAGTCTTTTGAACTGTTTATATACTGGCTTAGTTTCTCGCTACAACTATGCTGGTGAATGACTAAATTTCTTATCAAACTTAACAGTAAATAAACACATTTTTTTCTATAAATTTTGTAATAAATAATTACCAAATGATGGTAATATATCATTTTTATGAATACAATTTATATTTATTACCAAATCGAATTAATAAATGATGTTTTATAATTTCTAATAAGCTAAAAAAGTTTAAAACTTTTTAATTTCATCACCAGACGGCAAAAAATACGTTCCCTTAAAATCAAATAAATATTCAATAAATCGCAATAAATGTACCATGGATGTCTACATGTAACAAATTATCAATATTTTAGATTGATTTTCAGTAATAAGGATATTTTTTGTGCACCGGCATATACACGACCTCACGTGACCCAAACTGTCGAATTATTTATTTGCACCACATCAAATTTATACCATATCAAATCGCGAAAATCTAGACATCTTAGACGGCGCCAATCAAAACTTCCAAGCAACAAAGTTGAAAAGAAAAAAAAATAGAAAAAAAAATTAATGCCAACTTCAGTTTTCCACATGAAAACATGCGAGAATTTGTTTGAAATTAAATTTAAAAACTTAATCTGCCAAACTTTGTTCGTCACGGCCAAAGAGAGCAATCTCTAGAGATTCAGAGCGAGAGAGAGAGAAAGACGAAGGAAAGAAATTTGTATGAAGTTCGGCGTGAAATTATTAATGAAAAGAACATGGAAGACACACAGTCACTGAATATGATTAACGGTAAATGAATAATTTTTAAATTTCAATTAAGCTTGTACCCAATTTCAAGTCCCCAACTCTCTATCTTTATTATTTTATATATATATATCCTATTCTCCAATGCACTCTTAAAAACCAATGGCAATAACTATACATCACATACAAAAACACAACTTTACACTGTACAACATTCCAAAAAAATTGGAAAAGTGTTTTCCCCTTATAATTAGAGCCAGTTTTATCTTATAAGACTTTGATTACGCTATGTACCGATCACGTTACCTAGTAAAACCTAATAAAAATACATGATGAGCGATGTAAATAGCGAAAATTATCGGATTGACTGTGCTATTTTCAGTTATATAGTAGAAACCGTTAGTAGAGTTTGCGATAGTCAATTTAACGTTATAATTATAATTTCAGGTTAAAAAAGTTGCTTAGAACAGCAGATGACAATTTTTAAATTGTAGATCATGTGACCACCACAAGTTTTACAAGTCTTTAAAATTGTATCACAGAGTTTTCCGCTATATATAGCTATAGCTATACCGGAGGTTTTCATAAGGAAAAAGTACCCGCAGCCGCAAATTCTTTTAGATAAAATACCTAAAAAGTTCAGAAATATTTGAGTTAAACCGAAGAAAGAAATACCGGTGCTTTAAAGCTTCCGGCTGCCAAGTTACAACATTATCACTGTATTAAAAGAAATCTATTACAGTTGTTGAAAACATTTTCTTTAACTTACACTATACATTCCATTCCACAGATGCTTGGAAATTCTCATCATGGACTATATAAGATGTGAGGCAAAGGGTGATCAGTATTCACCTCTGAACAACAAGATCTGGCTGATATCGATCCGCCAATACTTCTTTTCAGACATACACAACACACATTTCTTTCTCGTGTCCTATTTCTTTTATATTGTGTGCCGGCCGAGATCTAGCCGGATAAACCCTTTTAACCAATTTACGTTTTCACAGCACAATGCAAAAGACGAAAAATCATTTAGTAGAAGACCAGGCAATATTTCAATTATAACTTATTTTTTTAAAAATACTGTAGGGTAAAAAATTATTAGAAAAATTTAAATGCAACATTTGAATGTGCACAGTTACACCAATAAAGTTTATTTTTTGAATATAAATATTCATTTTTCACATAAATTAAAGTTGCAACTAAAATTGCAAAATTGAGATATTTTTTTCTCCAATAGATAATACTGAATAACCTCAAAAATTTACATACAAATTAAATTTCACTACCACATTTCATCCATTAAAAACATTCAGCCAATTTCCCACAATCAACTCAATGGCACTGGTAATGTGGAAATACACAACTACAAATTTCATCTGAGGGTTTTCAAATTTTTCTTAGGTGGTCTCGGTGAGTAGCTTTGAGAATAAACGTGGACTAACGTGGTTACAGTTCTAAGGTTTATTCAACACTCTAGGAAAACGCTTACAGAAGTGGTATTTATAGAAGAGGGAAAAGTGAAGGGTCACCACTAGGGAGTTTCGAGGGAATATTGGGAGTTGAAAGGTCAATGCCAACTCAGACAATAACAGCACTACAAAAACAAGGCAATATAAATCCAAAAATAAAGTAATAAACAAATGTTCAATTAAAGTTCACTAAATTTCCCAAATACTATAAATCCAATAAAATCAATCACAAACAAATCTAAAACTTAATCACTAGTTTTCACAGGTAACCCCATCATCTATTTCACTCCTTTAATTTGAACAGCCGGTACACCCCCTAACACCACACAAACTTGTTTCACTTGATATACTATTAATTATACTAAACGGAAAACTCAGAATACAAAATTCACGTTCCAATCGTGGAGCCAATAAATAACCTACACGAATCAGTAGCCCGGTATCCTGGCGTGATAAATTAAGACATTTACATGGCAACATATTTATTTGCCCGCATAGTCAGTGTCACCCAAACCTGTTACCAACATTTTATTGTGGCTTGTTTCACTGCTATTACTTCACATTACAAAGACAACCTGCTGGCTTCACATCAAGAAAAGACTAGAGGCTCAGCCACTTACCATACAGATGGCTTATTCTACATAATCGAATAAACTCAACTTTATTGCATTGATACAAGAGCTCACGAAGAAAGTCATTGTAGGCTTGATTGCTATTGATAAATCTCGAGGCGTCGAGATCAAAGTTAACGATACAACTCAGCTACGAGTATCGGAGTTCGTAATGAATGGTGATGGCTGCTCTGCACAACATCGCATATATTCATTGGTAAATGTGTAATAAAGCAATAGGTGCATTCAATCCTGAAACAGAAAAATCACTTCTCCTTATCTGCGTATAAATGAAAAAGTGTGTAAACAATTCAAAAGCGCATATAAATTCATAACAAGGACCCACGTGACATCTTTCACACAAATATTCTACAAGTGACTTCCACTTTAAAATTGTAAAAATTTACTGAGCATGCGCACACAGCTTGGTTTGTTCATACCAAAATGACTACCAATTTGTGGTTTGATCGAACAAAAACAATTTACTAACCTGATCTTTACCTAAAGGAATTTCTGAAAGCAATTCATGTTTCTTCTTCATTTGACCAAGGTCGTTCACCAGGTTATTTTAGAGAATTTTAACTGAGCATGTGCAGTAAAAACAAGTGACTTCTATAAGGCAAAAAAAGTATTTGCTTTTTCTCTAAAGTCACTTTAGTCACTTCTATAAGACAATTATGATGTAATTTACATCATACTATCCTTACAAAAGACACTTACAGCAAAGAAGTGACATTTGTTTTCAAGATTGAACACACTCAATGTTTATTGCAATAAATATTTTAAAATAAAACTAATAATTTTTTATTTTATTATTTGCTTTAATTTTAATAGCCTAACATTTTTAAACCTCAAATCATTATTTGATTACAGGTTCTGTTAGATATCTTACATCCAAACATTTATCTAGAGGTCACTAAGGTGACATAAGAGTAAAGTGAGTCCGTCGGGGATTAGAGACGGGAAGAAAGAGTGAGACAATACCCCTCCCTCAGTAGAGGAAATGTACGTGTTGCTCCATTTCCAGACGTGTGGAGCTGTGGTGAGACCTCCCTCAGTGGTAAGAAGAGTATTATAGAACCAGAGAATAGAAAAATGATACAGCTTCTGCTGCAGTCCTATCTATACTTTTACTTGTGATGCACTTGGGCGTTGGGTGGAGTTAGCAACAAAATAAGCAACTTTTTGTAAAGAAAAAAAAAATGAAATAAAGTAAGCCCAGTTTCCGTGTGTGCCGCACACTCATACAATACCAAAAATCTATAAAATGCAAAATTTATTTTTCACCTTTCAGAACTAACGAGAAAATAAGTTTTGTGTCCCTTTAAAGATGTAGCAAAATGATAGAGAAAAGAAAATGATAAAATCCAATGATAATGAGAATTATCACAGTTAGTGACTATATAATCAATTATAACATTAATTCGCAACTTTTCATCCTGGGTATTTCAACATACAAGATAGATGGCAACAACACAAGATAGATCGAACTTGCACAGTAATAAACAAATTAGAAATTTAATTTTCTTCTATTTTATTAAATTTAAATATCATAAAAAAAGCTTCAAGTCACGTCTATGAAATGAATTGAGCGAAGGAGAAAAATATCGAAACCACAACTTTAAATGTTGATGACTAAATTATGCAATATTGCGGGAAAATTAAGTTTATTTGCATGGGATGTGTATATCCAGAATACGTTGTCGGATGTAATGAGATTACAATTTGAAAGTTTAATACTGAAACCCAAACATGATTAACTCTAGCAACAACTGATAAGCACATTAAGCTTATATGGTTGCACAGTTTATTCTCAGATTAATCATTTAACTACTGCGCAACGAGTGAAGTGAATGTTTTACTATATTATCAACTAAAATCCATTAAAGTAGAGATCACACATCACATAGTTTTACCATAAAATTTATGTAATTGAATTTTTTTGTCATTTAAATTATGTTTATAAATTTCCTCACACCCCACTCACATCTGGACATCAGAAAAAATATGTGACCATCGCATTCCGCTGTGTTAAAGTTGGGAAATTTCTTTTATTATTATTATTTACTTAATCTTGTTTGTAAAATATTTATGACTTCTAACTGGAGGCTACATTAAATCTGTTGTTCACTTCGCTACCAAAACTGTCGCTACTTTTATTTCATCACTACCCTAACATAGAAATCGTAAGTCGTAACCCACGCAATAAAAAATAAAAACAATTTTTTTTTAAAATCGATATTTATACGCGTTGCTAACCTGGAATACCGTTCTTAAAATTGATTAAACTTATACCTTTCATGAAAAAAATAAGAGTTTCAAATTTCCGATGAAGCTAAAAACTAATTTTCTCTGTTTTCCGTAAATTCAATCAATACATCCTAAGATCCACTGTCAATCACTACTTTAAAGCCAAAAAAGCTCACATCAATTGCATTAACAAAAAAAAAAAAAAGACAAAACTTCAAAAACTCTATTTACTTTTCTTTTTAATAAAAAAAAAAAAAAAAAGAAACTTTAAAATATGTCAAATTTCTTTGAGTCCAATTTCTATCAAACTTTTTCACCACAAATCAAAAATCAAAGATAAAATAATTCCCCAAAATAAAAACAACTGTCGTTCCCTTCGCACTACACAAATCATAGAACACCGAATGCGACAAACTGATACCTAAGAGACTATATCCGGGACTCACGTTGTTCTTATCGGTATTGTGTGTAGTATATAAACTTGTCTTGCCACTTCAGACTTTTCTAGACCTGCATCTCGAAAGATATAGGTCCGCCTATAGTGCAGAAACAAAAAACCATCAAAACCCCAGTCTCCAGAGGTCCTTTTGTGGATAGAAACAATTGAAAGCGCTTCTTCCTTTTTTTCTCTTGTTGCCTGAGTTGGACATAGATGTCGTGTTCCTTGTCTAAACGACAATGTCGAGGGAATACTGACGTGAGATGGAAAACAAAAAGAAAGAAGGAGGGGAAAAAAGACCAGTGAGCTAGAGTTCGTCTGCAGGTGGAATGAAAAAGTCTGTTTGGTTAGCGGAACTTGTTTGAATTTCCGCGGATGAAAATCAAATAGAGCGGTCGTTCAGATGGGGGAAAAAAAGAGGGAAAAAATTCAATAGATTTGCTATTGCATTCCAGGTGAGTCATTAATCAAAAACTTTCTAGTGTGACAAGAAAAACGAGAAGATAATACAATTCAATTGACTTTCAATTAACTAGCTTTGTTCTTGAGGGAGTCAATATTGGAAGTACAAACAAAAGCAACCAACTTTAGTTCGGAATTCGGGTCGATGAATGGGTAAGGGGTTTTATATGAACGTTTGTAACCAATCAATCTTTTGGTTGACTTTGTGCTTGAATTTAATTTAACTAAATAAGTTGTGCTCTTAAAGATGTAGAATTGTTGAATAAACAACAAAAAATAAATAAAAACTTATGAAATTTCTGTTCATCAGGTAAGTACTCCCATTTTGGACTTTGAAATTCATTTACAAATTTTGAGAAATTTGTAGTTTCAGCCATGTTGTGGTAATTGAAGAGACTTTCACTTTCTTTAATGCTTATTTAATACCCATTACTTCTATGCTCAACACCCACTTGTATACGAGCGCACTTACCCTCAATTGCCACCACTGTGACTCACATAATAATTATTCAGCGATTGACAAACACTGCACAGAGCAATTAAGTAAATAAAAAGTCGTAAAAGACTCTACAGAAAATAAACAGCAGCATGACTCAAGAAAATTGGCAGCTGCATCCATCAATTTAAAAAAAAATCAAACTTAAAGATGACGAATGCAGATCCACTTAAAAATTAATTGTAAATTCAAATTTTCACAATATTGTTAATTTTTTTAAAATTTAAATACCGTAATTCTTTCTTAGTTTCTCCTAAGAGAAAAAAAATTTAATTTACACCATTTCATCTTAATGGAAATGGGTGTAAAGATTTCACACCAAACCAATTCCTCTCTCGAGGATTGAAACGACAACGTGAATTTTTCTAAAAGCGCCAAGAAAGAAGGATGTAGTGTGTGTGTGAACTAAAATATGCAAAACTGCGTAATCGCATTCCGGCTAGGGCGCTCATATGGAAAGACTAGTTGAAATTTCAAGGGAGAGGAACTTGCTATTATTTGAAATGTTATCTCTTGTGGAGAAGAAAACATAAAAAAAAAACCTTTATCAGTAATGAGAAAAAGTGTGTAAGGCACCCAAGCCTCAATAGAGATTAAAATTTCAGTTAGAATGATTCCCAACGAAAATATCCGTTTACCACTCGCTTCAATTGACATAATGCCAAAAAAATATTTTTTTTTTCTTAAAGAAAGAGAAAGCTTAAAAATCTTCACTTTGGGATTTAAATCCATACCAGAAAACAGTCTTCTTATTAAATTAAGCTGATCAAACAATTTTGAAGTAATGTGCAAACAATAATGAAAATAAAAAAAGAATTTCCAATTTTATAAAAATAATATTTGAAGTCAAATTACACAAAAAAATAAAAAAATAATAATAATTGCCTTTTGGATGTTGACAAATTGTGAATAAAATATTTGATGATAATTTTTAAATAAAAACAAGAAAATAAAGTGTCATTCATGCTTTTCAAATTTGAAAATGTAAGTATATTCTCAAGAATGTTTTAGCAACATAGTTCATAACAAAAATTGAAACTGTTACAAAATTCCAAATTGCATATATATTCCATTCCAGCCTAGCAGTTTTATGGCTTTATATCAAATCTCATTACATGAATATTCTTGCACAAGGCAAAGTCAACGTAAACGACATGCCCAAACCACTGCCAGCCTATTAGCTACGGTTGGAAAACTCCAACCCCAGACCGCGTCGGTGTCCCCAAAGCCGTAGTGTCAGGCTAGAGCCATATTCGCAAAGAGAGGGTTCTTTAATTTCGTTAATTTCATCGCTCACATCACTAACTCACTTTATGGCAGACCTAATGGTCTGCAGGAGACCAACTGTGGAACACACTTTTCTCACAGATTGGAGAGAGACGGCGAAAGGGGAATATGCACATTCAGCAATTGGTGAGGTGGATATAGTTTGCTGGTACTTAGTTTCCATCTGTGAGGTGATTAAAACTGGCTTCTACCATGCGCAGGAAAAATTTTTAATTTTATAGCTGCATAATATTTAAGTTGGGCAATTTTATTCAACATTTTTCTAATATCAACAGCATTTTTTCAACAAAAAAATTATATAAACTATCACTAATCCGTATGATTGGCCAAAAGTTGAGTCATATTGTATTTTGAGGCAAGAGTGATGGAAATGACTGTAACTAATGCGTCATTTGAATTATACTGAACATTTGAATTATAATGAAGGTTGCAGGTCTAAAGATTAATTTGTTGGGAGAATAATATAATTTGTCCTCACAGTAAATTTTAATTAGAAATAATGAGGAAGAAATGCTGACATGACTGCATAAATATCACGGGACTAATTTCTAAAAGTGACAACAGCACATATTAAAACAAATGGCTCCATAGAAGCTTCTGAATTCTGTCGCAGTGTACAAACAAGAACATGGCTCAAAAATCATGTCACCGTGCATTAATTTTCTATGCAAATTCAACTTTTGCTGATTAAGGGTTAAAACTCAACGCACATAAACACTTGTCGCAGACATTTTATGATAAAAATCGACTTCGAACTTCACATTTAAATTTAGTTTACTTTAAAAATTTTTTTTTTGTATTTTACTCGACAATTCTTAACGAATCAGCAATATGCCATTCAGTTGTTAGATTTGATAATTACATGCCAGCTCATTTATTTTCAATTAAAATTTTCAAAATCATTTACTTTATCAATTTAACGATCCCTTTCATGCTGCACTAATCCAATCATATCATAGATTAATGAATCTACTCAACATCGCTGCAGAAAATTCAGACGCCAGTAACAGTAAAAGATGAAACTCTATTGCAATAAAGCTCAAATTCTACCACTTTAAATCCTAAAAATTCCACATCACTAATTGATCTGCACTTCCTTCAATCACATTAAGTACTTAAAACTTATTAGTAAGGATTTATGCTTAGTAAGCAAAGTTATTCACTTATAATGCTTAGTTCCCACTTGGCAGAAATTCCGGCAGAAAATTTTCTGCTGCAGAAAACTCTGGCAGAAAATTTTGAGTGTAGAAAGCAGCAGTGTTTACAAATTGCCTTCCTTAGCTGGCATCCATTTTTAAATTCTACTTTTCTGCACTTTCTTGCCCAATTTTCAGTCTGCAGGTGGGAACCAACGACAGAAAAACATACTTTTCTGCACAGCAGAAAATTTTCTGTCGGAATTTCTGCCAAGTGGGAACCAAGCATTAGTGATTTTTGGGTAAAACACAAATTTTTGCAGTTTTTCCATCGTTTGAGGGCAGACCGCACACTTAGGTATAAAGGGGACATTCTGTTTGAATAATCCTGTATTTATATAATAAATTATAAATCATCACTTTTCGGAAACAAAAAGAACTTTCGACATACCTCAGTAAACTTGCTCCAAGTGGTTTTCCAGCTAAATTTCTTCAGTTGTTGACATTTTGATGGCCACTTCTAATAAGAAAAGAAGACAATTAAAGCCGCTGCATTTGCAAAATTAACAAATAAACCAGTACCTGTAAAAAGTATGTTGAGCGTGAAGAAATTGAGTGTAGCGTGCAAAGTTTGTACAATTGCTTAGGTCAATTTTGGCTCTTAAAAGTACACAAGCGGAATTAAATATCAACAACATTTTTATATTCTTTTCTCAACAGGAGGTCGCTCGTAAATGATATTAATGAAGCCAAACTGCTGACTCTCTTCTTTCATAATTCTTTCTCTGTCAGGCTTCAAGCGAAAATACTGAGTCAGGTCAGCATTAAGACATAAATATTAATTTGTGCACGTTAAAGTGGAATCAAACGTTAACCCTTGCGACACCGGGCGAAAACTTATGTCGTACTGAAAAAAGAAAATTGAAATATGGCTGCCGTAAAAATAAACCTTAGGACTTACTATTTTTGTGATCAGATTTTGTAGGAATTAAGTAAAGTTTTCGTTCCTGCAATAAAGAAATAAAAAAAAAATGTTAGACGTAATTAAAAGTCGAGTAAACAGCTTCTAAAGTGTTATCATGTTTTGATGACAAAAATTTTTAGCTACAATTACTAAGTTTACATGAACACGCTTTTCTGGAAAATGACATCATCATTTCTCAAGTGGAAAAATAAAAAATGGAGTATTCACTCTAGTTTCTACTTTTCCACTTGATAAATGATGACGTCATTTTCCAGAAAAGCGTGTTCTTGTAAACTTAGTAAATGAGTCTAAACTAAATTAATTGAAAAAAAAATTTTGTTTATTGAACACCACTCACAAGTAACAACCATCCAAATGCACTAAATACTCAACCTGTTACAACCATTTTTATTGATTTTGTTGATTAGTTGTGTGACGGTCCAAAATCGGAAAACAACTTATTAATTTAGCACTAGATGGCGCTGACTTCTTGTCCGCGCCAAGTTCAAACTCCAGTTAGTTATTAAGCCTATCTCTGGTTTCTATGATTAATTATATTAGTTTGACAAGTAAATAATTCATATTAAGTTGTGCATTTATTGAGTTATGATAAATAATAATAATTCATATTATTACTTATACATTGGATGGAAATCACTTGCAAAAGTGATTATTATTTAGGGAAAGTGTTGTATGGAATTCCCTACAACACTTACTCCTTTCTTGTGTAGCTCGGAGATTAGTCACACCTTCGACCTATTTCCTGGTTTGGGAAGATGACCCTTGACCCCGGTCAAGCAGAGTTCACTTGGACTCTGGCAGGAAGTTGCACCGATTGGCCCAACTTCGTGTATGTCATCGCTAATCCTGTAGTGCCCGCCTCTAATGGTCATACTGATGTTCAATTGGACACAGTCTGACCACCAAGGGAGCGACCACTATAAAGGGGCTCGCAGAGGTCTATTTGGTTCCAGACCCAGATTACCCTTTAAGATATATTAATATTATGTTCAAAGTTACCTAGTTGACGTGGTTTCAGAACGCCTTTTTTAGACTCTCGAACCAGCAGGTGCAACAATCATAAAGACCGTAGTGAGCCATAGCATTCATGTTATGAAGGCCTATGTACCGCGAATACAAACATAGTGATGACATGATGTTGTGTCACATCGGAGAGTGGTAGTTGTTGAGTTCTGGACATGCCAGTTATCGTGACCACTCTATCTTGGGTTGGATAATTATCTGTTAACGTGTTAGTCGCGATGCGAAGTGTCGGACTATACGGATGAATGCCAAGTGGGCCACTTGACCCACGCGACACCCCACTCAACTCTTGTATACGGTATTTATGATATCGCATTGTCTTGTTAGTCGGTGCTCTAGTCATGTGGCCAGAGTCCCGTCAGTCATCAGCATGGGACATATTGTCAATCGGCAATGTCAGCCCAAACCTTGTGACGAATACAGCCAAAAGTCAACCGTTAGTCGAATTGATCTTCCGTCCATACATGCTAGAACCACCTTAGGAAACCAGGAATAACAGCTAATGATCCAGATTCAGATACCTTCCCGATCTACCCAGATTTCTACTCAGATTACAACAGATTTTGGTTTGTTTTTGGTTAATTTTTTTTATTTTTTGTGTTTCTTTTTTATTTAATTTTTTTTAATTGTTTTTTAATTTTTTTTGTTGTTGTAATTTTTGGTGTTCTTTTTGCATTATTGATATTAAGATTGAATATAAATATAAACAAATAAAACAATTATACAGACACGTCAGATAATTATCTGACGTCTTATTTGTTTATATTTATATTCAATCTTAATATCTAAAAGTAATGGCGCGTATTAATCTTAGAAGTTTTTTGCATTATTGATGTTTTTTGTTGATTAAATGTATGTACAAATTTAATTGCTTGTTTCAACTTATAAAAACAAAACATTTTATTTTGCCGGTCACAGGGCAGATACTTTAGAACCATGCAACACCCACTCTTCCAATATAAGCTCTCCTGTAAGCTGCAAAATGCCAACTCTGACTAATATAAGATTTTACTCGAAAATACAAAACAACAACAAAAGTATACATCTTTAGCTGTAAACATTAGGTGTGTTTGCATTCTAAGTTGCTTCCCACTTTGAATTCCAATTTTCCAGTCCAATTTAAGCTCCATGGCATCATTTAAACCACTTAGGGTGATTAATTAAGCTAGAATGTAGCCATTAAACAAACTTTACCGCGTTGACATTCGACGGAATAGATGTATTTGGCCCCTTAAAATGACATCTGTAATGTTCCACATTCTGGGCAATCACAACAACTTTACATTTCGCGTCTCAATGTCAAGTTCGGTATTGGAAAACATATCTGATTGATATTTATGATCCATCGCAGGTTTCGTTAATTAGCTAACGGTCGTTCTGCATCTCAAATCGACCTAAGGCTGTACACTGAATGGCTTTCAGTTCGAACCCCGGTATAATACGTTAAATAAACCCCCAAAAAAGCTCATTAATTACAATTAACTCTCATTAGGATAAATAAACTTTACTTTAAACTCGCACATTTTAATCTGATGAAAAATTGATCGAAATCTGACACAACTTTGTGATTCACTCTCATTCGCTAATAATCAGACTACTTTATACCACCTGCTTCAGTCTTAATAACTTTCATGATTTTTTTTCTCTTATAACTCAATTCAAAATATATATTTTTTTTTAATTAAAATTGTTGAGAAAATTGTTCTTAAATCGAGCGTCGTTTACACTTCACTTTTCTCAGCAAAGAAATATTTCTTTTATATTTATTTTGATATTAAATAAAGCGAGTTTGCATTATTAAATCACGCATCAAGTGCTGACATCTGTTGGCGCGCAGACTCTCATCACCCCTAACAGCTTTACATAAATATAATTTAATAACCGAAATGAGGAAAGTCAAATTTTGTCTATTACATTTAGAATATTAAACCAACAAGTTTGTCTTAATTACGAAGTCACAAAACAAATACAATTACCACAATACCAACAAAGACAACAATTAACGTCAAAAAAAAATATTGGTCAGTTCATTAGCAACAATATTGGTACAAAAGGTAAATTAAACTGCATCTCTTGAATAATCGAAAATTTTTCAAAATCTTAAACACCATCCATCAAATTGTTTGCACAGGCCCACTGGCTAATTACCAAGATGCTCCAAACCTCCAGTTACCACTTGACCTTATGCTTGTGCGTTTGTTTGTTCAGGCTTCAGTCAAAATGCAGTGTCTATAAAAACATGTTTCAATATACGCGTAATTTGCATTAAATCTTCCATTTATAATATTATTGAGATTAACTCACCTCGGGCAACCTTTAAGGTAAACAAAAGTCCTATTAATAATTTGTAAAACTTTTGTTAATTAATTCTTTTTATGTAAATTTGTCATGTAAAAATATTTATTCAGTATATTTAAAGTTGAAATATTTAAATACATGATATAAACAGTTGGAATTTTTTTTAATACATACTCAGAGACTTGAGTGTACGCGGTGTCTTTTGAAGCATGCACTAACACGAGCATTTATACATTCGAATTTGATATAACAGTGCAGAAAAAAATACATGGCGCAGTAGGTTACCATCGATCTAGCTTTCTAACTATTTGCAATGACTTGTGTGAAAAAACGAAACTAAAAAATTATGCCATCCGTTATCATCCGTATATAAAAATTTAGAAAGACATATATGTACTGTAATTGCATAACAATATGTGCAATATGTGCAATATTTTTAGGAGTAAACGTAACATTTTCCCCTCATTTATCTTGTTATGAAATTTAGTTCTTTGCCTCGTAATATTTTCACGAAAAAGGCAAATTGGCCTACAAAAAAAAAGAAATTAATATATCTTCACACGTTTCAGTTTTATGTGAATCGATTATGCAATTCTTCAAACTAATTTATTAAAAGTAGTTGCAAGCGCAAAAGTCTTATTTACTTTCTTATACAGCCGAGCAAAATTACATCTATACTTTCCCCAACGTTCATTTCATACCGCAGCGAATGATGCAATTTTACACAAAAGTCAAAAAGGTTCAAAAACAGCAGAAAATTGATGCAACTTTGATGTATAATGTCAGTAAGTTATTCATGGAAAAATCGCAATTTTCAGATGCCTTGCCTACTCGAAGATTCTATGCATTTCGGCAATTGAAAATTTCTATTAAAATATGTATATGCATACACGAGGTCGACATTAAAAATTAACCCAAAACTCAGATGACATTAAAAATACGCAAAACTTGAGTAAATTCCGCAGACCAAAAAAACAATTTTTTATGTTATTAATATAAAAATAATTTTATTTTTTCTAATAATTAAAATAAATAAATAAATCTCTGCCGTAAAATAAAATGCGCTGTAACTGTAATCCCAATGCATTTGCTGCAGCAAAGCGTGCACCTTAACTGCGGTTGATAATATTATTCTTTAATATTTTCCTCTTCCCTCGCTCTGATCGTGTTATTTTTCTCAACGTGCTTATCCAGGAGGATTTGATCTCCGTTCTAGACAATCAATGTGGCCAAAACTTGAGATTCTTCTTTTCTTTTCTTTTTTTTCACGAGCCAAATCAATAGAAAACGAACCCATCCAGCCGTCACCAAAAGAAGTGAATTTAATGAGATTACTCTCAACCGGAAATAAATGCACAAAAAAAGGAACATGACGGCAGCGCACCAGCGCAGAGGTATGTTGGGCTGGCTGGTAGAAAAGAGAAGAAATAAAGGAAAAAGCAAAGAGAATGTAAGAGCCTCTAGGCTCGGATAAATCTGTTTTGTATGCTGCCACAGATGTGACAGGGGAAGAGCGGAAAATGGGAGACGATTAACAACTTTTCTTCACTCTAGGCACCCGCAAGACAGAGCAGTGGGGAAGAATGAAAGTGGACGGTGGTCAAATACAATTACTGCCTACTCAACTCATGCTCTGACCAAGCCAAGTTCACGGGTGGAAATATATTTGTGCCCACTTCACAGCCCATCAGAGACGAGATGGGAATTTAACACAGTGTTCTCCCATAAATTTTAAATTCCAACCCATTTTCGAGTTTATTATCCAAAAAATTTCTTCTAATTTTCTTGTGTAATGGGTTTATTAAATCTTAATTAAGAGAAAAAAGTAATTATTATGTTGCATTAAAAAATCTAGAAAATTAGTATTAAGAAATTAAATTTATCAATCTAGAAGTGTCAGTATCCCATTTTATCACTAAGCTGTGCAATTTCTTGGCACGCAAGCTGAAGATCTACTTGTGCGAGACCATTTTATCAACAGAAATTACGAATTTTCTTTAATTCTATCGTTAACACAACAGATCGTTATTACAATTTGCTGGTAATCGACCGCAACTAAAATATTTGAGGGTTTTCAGAGATTCCTGTGGTCCCCCCCCCCCCCAAGATAAAATCGCCTTGCAGGTCCACTTGCTAAGTGCACAAGAATTCCAAAAATGTGTTGGTTTGTTTGTTCACACACAAAAAAAATCAGACTCGAATAATTTGTATTTCTGCAATGTCTGCTCTTTCATGTTGCCTTGCTAGTTGCTATTTGTATAGTGTAACCTCTTCTAGGCCAGTTATAGTTTTCCAATTGTAACGCCAGGTATTATCAAGCTCACTTTGGACTCACGTGTCACCTTTCACCTTTTCATTTACTTTTAACTACAAACATAGCAACTTGTCAATTTCTTCTTTTAATCCTACGTCGAAGCTTTGTTTACATACTTGGCAGATCGATCAAACAGGACTGCCATTGCTACACAGCATTGCCCAGCCAAGACACAACACAATTTTGTAATTGCATCATGCCAACTTCAATAAAATAAGCCACGTAGGTCAATATCTATAACTAGACGAAAATCCTGAATAAAATCTATTCCCCCTACTTCAAGACCCCATCACCACTGTTAAATGTTAAGCCACTTGAACATAATAACGTTTGATGCGAATAAATTTCTGAAAGCCTAATCAATCTTATCAAGAAAACACTTATTGATCTCGAACAACAAAGATGCACTAGCTATATTGACAAGATTTTTGATAGCCACAGGGACTGCAAAAGACTTAACTCATAAAATCAGCTATCTATCTTTATTAGATAAATGGAACCTTTCACAGCCTCACAAAATGCCTCCTCCCTGCACATCCAAGCTTGAAAAATAGCCTCCAACTTTTATTATGCCAATTTCTTTCTCCAGAGGCCACTTGATGCCCTTTTTCACTGAGTTTTGAGACGAGATTAAACGAGATTTCCGCTCCCTCACAACTTGACCCTCTCCCAAGAGTGGAATAAGCACTTTGTGCACCAACCGTTCATCGTTTTCCAAATTAATTCTAAGCTCCTACAACAGGTCGAAAATAGTAAAAGATTCCGAAAATTTTTCCAATTTCCTTTCTTCTGCGACATTAAAACAAAATACGCGTAGGCTGCCAATGCAGCTCTGTTCTGTTTGCCAGTTACCGAAACTGAACACATAAATCAATGTTTTCACGAAGAAGGAAACAGCGGACAAAATTTCCTTTTTCTAAAAAAAAAAAAAAAAAAAATAGAAAAAAATACTTAAATAGAAAAAACTTCAAACCAACAAGAAATTTTTCCACTCCATCTAACGATTACAACTCTTAATAAAAAATTCTTTTCCTTAATCTTGTCAAATAAAAAAAACGTAAACAAGACATGAATAATAACCTCTATTTCACTTCATTTTAAAAAAAATGGTTCCCTGCCACTTTTTATATATATTTTTTCCCAATTTATTCATTAGAATATTAATCAAGACTTAAAAAAAAAAAAAAAAAAAAAGTAGTAATCAATTAAAACGTAAATTGAATTTCAAGTGAGCATGAAACACACAAAAACACTTAAAAAATATTTTTGTTAATCCTAAACACAATAGCACACTTAAACTCCGTTATCCATTTTTCTTTATCCACAGATGAACATTAAAAATTTTTTAGGATTAGGTTCTTACCTCGATCCCAAATCCCAAGAAAGACCTAAAAATATCATGTTCCCCATTAAAACACACCTCAAAGTTCGCCATAATGACTCGACATTTTTGATACATTTGCATTGTTGTAAACTACAGACATCTATTAGTAGAACTCGTCATTTAATCAATCTACGAAAAGTAATTTATCTTCATCAACAATAGTGCATCCCCCAACAATACATCAATTGCAGACGTGAGTGAATCAAGCAGGTGGTCTTAGAAACAAGGAAATTCATTTATGACATCACAGAAATTGTCTTCAGTTCAGCACAACTAATGAGGCAGTCACTGCCAAAATAGCTCAGTCGTAGACGTTTTTATAGCCGCAAATAATAAAGACTTTGTAGAATTTGATTTACACAGCGAGTTTTCCTTAGGAATTTCTTAAGTTAAAATTTTTCATGAGATTGTTTATATTCCATTTACTATTTAAAAAAATGCATTTCCCATTGCAAACAAACACACATGTGGTGTCCTAATTTGCCAAAGTACATTTGTAATCAAAAAATATTTTTATATATACAAATAAAACCCAAAGTACACTCCCGATTTCTTTCATCTCAGTATACCCATTCTATGACATCGCACCATGCAATGACGACATTATTTATCAAAATAGGATTACCTTACTTGAAAACCTCCCCCATCTAATCTCCAACATTCTTCTATATTTTCCAATTGATACGACAACCAGATAAGTTCACATTCATTTCCTGCTAGCTTACAAAGAAATTCAATACAGTAAGCAAGGAGTAATATATATATATATATAGAAAAAAATAAGGCGGGCAAGCCATCCACTGAATTTATCCGGGGGTAGAGAGATGGACGTATATACACACGTCATTCGGCTATTCTCCCCATTTCATTTCTGCGTGCACCAACTGAGAAATTGATTGTCAATATTATTCGACTTTGCACTGCTCCATGTCACCCGGAGATCTAAAGTAAATATTTTGATATACCTTCAACTTCGACAACTAGCTAAACTCGAGTTTTCGTTTCCTCCTAGATTAAATCCACATTGTCACGCAAGACTATGGAAAAAGGTGGATTTGTGTATCTAAAAACATTCACACTACTTTTTTATTTTCCCGTCCCTCCGCCTCGTTCACTTAAAAGCACACCATATGGGCGTTTTTCCACGCTAGTCTTGAAAAATTGATCACCTTCAAGCTAAATAAAATTACGGTCCTGCCACATCCTTAACGCTCTACATCTTGAGCAAGAAAAATTATTAGCCATTGTCCGAAACAAAAGATTTTTTTACACGTTTGCTGGATGGTTTGAGTTGTGTTTCACTGAACAGTTCAACTGTCAAAAAAATTTGTATTTTTTTTTTTTTTTTTCGAATTTGTTCAGCTGCCCCATAGTTTTCCTGCACTACTTCATTTTCCTTAGACATTTGTTGTTATGTAACAAAATTATTTTAGGCAGTTGTTGTTATGTAACAAAATTATTTTAGACATTTGTTGTTATGTAACAAAATTATTTTAGACATTTGTTGTTATGTAACAAAATTATTTTAGACATTTGTTGTTATGTAACAAAATTAATTTTAGACATTTGTTGTTATGTAACAAAATTATTTTAGACATTTGTTGTTATGTAACAAAATTATTTTAGACATTTGTTGTTATGTAACAAAATTATTTTAGACATTTGTTGTTATGTAACAAAACAAGCAAGTAGCCCTTCGCTTCGCTTCAGGTATGTAAAAGTTTTAAACTTTTACTGTGTAGATACATTTCACCATAGTAGAAAAAAATAGAAAATTAATTGTTAAAGTTTAAACATCGTGATTTCTCAGCAAACCTGTAAAATCTGTCACCAATGACCCGTGAAACCTGTAAAATCCTGTTAAATCACCAAAATCCCATCACCAATGACCCATGAAATCGAGTTTAACCCCTAAAATCATGTGGAATCACCAAAATCTCGTGAAATCCCGTTTAACCTGTTAAATCCCGACTCCAATGACCAGTGAAATCTATACACGGTTTTTTGTGGTCCTTTTAACAACACCGGTTTGTTGCTTTCATTCTCCAATGGCTCATTTAAACGTTGTTAACCTTTTTCTCTCATCAAATCGTCCTCGAATTCCTTAAGTTATCTGAATAATCCTTTTTAATTTAAAAAAATCCAGTAAACGATTAAACTCAAACGTCAATCCCATTAAATCACTACAATCCTGTCAATATCCAAACACCCAAAGTGAATATACTTAAATATGATCGCTATGTTAAATGCCCATTGTTAAATGTTGTTGCCAAAAAAAAAATTCAATAAAAAATTAAACTCAAACGTCAATCCTGTTAGTTAATTCACCACCACAATCCTATAAATGACCCGCGATACGTCTCGCCTTAAAAAATCCGGGTTGCCATCTAGCGGCGAAATGCGGAAATTGTAGCTGGAGCGCTTTACATTTGTGACCGACGGACGGAAACCTTCCTCTATATATATATATATATATATTATTTTAGACATTTGTTGTTATGTAACAAAATTATTTTAGACATTTGTTATGTAACAAAATTATTTTAGACATTTGTTGTTATGTAACAAAATTATTTTAGACATTTGTTGTTATGTAACAAAATTATTTTAGACATTTGTTATTATGTAACAGTTTTTAAATCTTTTAACCTCTTTAAATTGACATTATGAGCTCGGTTCCACTTCCTAAACATCCCAAAACCAGACAACCCAGATGCTTCGGAAATTAATGCTCCATAAATAACTCCAATAACTTTATGTTTCCAACTTTTTTTAAAGCACAGAATTTAAAATAAACAACAAAAAAAAGCAACAAATTCTTTTTATTTAAAAAAAAGAAGAATTTTTTTATACTTTAACTTAAATTATTAAATAAATCATTTTTTATTGCAAGATGTTTACAACCACAAACAAAAGCCTAAATCCCAAATATAAAATCCAATCTGACTCAAACTATAATAAATTTAACATTTCTCCTTCCCAATACCATTAATTAATTAATCCAAGTGTTTGAGACTTCAATACTTTCACTTATCTCTCATCCCTACTTAACAATTAAATTTTCTCAAAAGTTCAACTTAAATCTTACATTTTAAACATTTAAACAAATGCAGTTACAGAAACTAATGTAAAATTCATCTTTTCATCTTTAACAACAACTGATATCGATATCTGCAGAATTCAGTGGTCATTTATATAATGCAACATCAAACCCTCACATGACTTCTGAAACATTTTCCGATATATTGACCAGAATGGAGATTCGCAACCATTTTGAAATTTAAAATGATGCTATTAAATATGATACTGTCTGCCGTAGGGAACAAATACTAAGAGCATTTTTAACCATTATGCAGCTAAATCCACTTCGAATGGATCTATTTTCCAGTCCCCTTTTATTGGAAAAAACGCCAACGGATTTCTAACCCCTAGATTCAAATTTCACTAACATTTTTCCGTCCTATTTTAAGGATGTGCTCAATGCTTTTATTTGCGACTTGCTGAATTTGTATACATTTTAAAAATTTATAAATCTTTTTGTATAAAAATTATACTTTTCAGAGGAAAAACTCTCACTTAATGACTTACAGCACGCATTCACATAAAATATTAGCCAAATATCGACTGATTTCAAGTTGTTCCACTTATGTCACCACTTGAGATGATTAATGTAGATTCTCCTCGCTCATAAGGCTTGATAATCACATTAAAGATCAAGTGTATTGTAACTTAATCCCAATTAAAAGAAATATAGATATATACTGTATATATATTTTTTAGAATTTAAAAAATATTTTTATTTAATTATTTTAATTGGTGTTATGATCAAATTACTGTACACTTGACCTTTAAAAAAAAATTCAAAGTCTTGACACATAAATAATTTAACCAGATAAGACAACTGTCACACAAACAGAAAATAAGGTCATTTAAGGTTAACTTCATTGATTTTCTTGTTTTTATCTACCGATAAAATAATTGTGTTTTAGTTCTCGGCGATTAGCATTTAAAAAAAAAATACCGCCATTAACAAATCATTTATTTTTCTATCACCACTAAATAACTGCACCTTACACGCAAATCAATTTGTTTGCAGCACGAATGTTGGGTAACTGAAAAGTTATTCCCAAGGTTGCAAAATAATAAAATTCAAGAGCAATACATTTAAAAACCCTTTTTTTTTTTTTACTATAATCAAATTATTATTTTGATTTCTTATTAAAAAATTGTTCGCGTGTTGTTGTTTTTTTTGTTTTTTTTTTGTTATTTTTATATTTTTTTATTCCACCAAAAACCTGACTCAATTATAAAGTTACATAAAAAGACAAAAGAATAAAAGAAGATTCAATTGTTCTGTTGTATTTCTGTAGCAATTTTAGTCTCAAGACCGCCCAAAGAACCAAATAAGGTGCAATTCACTTGCTCCGCACATATAAAACTGACACAAACTTACAAGAACTACCCGAACAGAAAGCTGCTGCGGCCTGTGTGCAACGTTTTTTTTTTCTTTTTTCTTTCTCCCTTTTGCTTCCCCCGCGCCTGAACTATGTAATAGAGAAAACCTTGATTTGACTGGCTGAATATTGCAGCCCCCGAAACGTTAAGCTTCGGAGTTGGGCCATAATACGTGCCAGCAATTCGCCAGCCCTTTTTATCTGCTGGCAAACACCGACTTCTAGCTCCTTATTTGCATTTTCTTCGAAACAAAAAAAAAAAAAACCTTAAAAAAATTTCTTTCTATGTCGATAGTTGGACTTCATTTTATGAAGACTGGAGTTTAAAATTTGAGTAGTTCAAGTCGCGGTATCGCTACTGCGTAATAAGTTTACACGAAATTTAACATCTCGAGGACAATATAGTTTTAACGGCCCATTCTGTTTTTTTTCTTCTAATTATGCAATAAAAGTGATAGATGTATAAATACACTATAATCATAATTTTGTTGTCTCACCTATTCCAGTTCCGTTTAGTTTTACATAATTGCAAAATTCACCACTAGGGTGTTTAATTTATGTAAATTTTTAATTGTATCGTTATTTTGTGAAATACTTATAGAAGATTAAGTGGACAAAAATAATTTACTGATGAAAAATTTATCATTAGATTTGTGACGTAGCAGATTGAGAAACACACGCAACATGATAGCAATAAATTAAATTTAAAGTCGTTTTATCCGCGGTTTTATCGCATTGTGACAATGCGGAAATTGAACACACAATCTCCATCTTCTGAGACGAAAATTTAACAAAATATAAAAATTCATTTAAAAAAAATAATCATTTGGCCCGTGGGGGGATCGAACCCACGACCTCCGCGTTATTAGCACGGCGCTCTAACCAACTGAGCTAACGGGCCAATTGATTGATTTGGGTGTCATACGCCATACCAATTTTGATGGAATGGAACCTAGAAGTTATAATTTTGTCTCTCAATTATTGTTTTTCGACATGTGGATTTAGACAGGCAAGTAATCCTGCCTTTAAATTTTTGTGGAAAAACATGTAAAAAACAGACGGGAATTTTAAAACAGACATTTAAAAAAACTGAAGCACCCTTTTCACCATCTGGATATAATTTTGTAAAAATTGAAAAGATCATAAATTTTTCCGCAAAAATTTAAATTTCAAAATTATGGTCGAGAATAATATTTTAAATTTAAATTAAAACTCTTCAGCTTTTGAGTAAAAAAAAAAAATCAATTAATCTTTTCACCTGAAAAAAAGAATTGGTAATACGGTAGCTTAAAAAATTCTCCACGGTGTTTTAATCAAGTGGTAGTCTAGTACACTTAAAAAAAAAGAGAGAATGAAACAAGTGAAAAAATTACTCATTAAAAAAAAAAAAAAAAAAAAAAAAAATTAATTTAGAGCATTTGTCATTTGTCTGAAAGGACAATTACTTTAACAACATTTTAAACAAGCTATTCTTCAAAAACTAAATGAAGCTCACATTTAAATTACAATATTTTACTCATTTCATACTAAATTTATTTTCATTTTGAGATGTTTTAGTCAAAATAAAAAAAAATTACTTCTAAATATAAAATAAATAAAAAAACCTCTTCAAACGTAACTAAAACGATTTTAGAAGTTTTCCACAATTAAATATTAAATTAATTATATTTTTAAATTGCCCTAGGAAAAAACTATGTCTTATTTGACTTTAACTAGAAAGTGTTTAGGACGTGAAAATAAAACACTTCACCCAAGTAAGGGAAAAAGAACAACTTATTTATTCGGGTCACCAAAGAAGTAACAGGGGTAAAACATTCAGTGGCCAAAAAAAACAAACTAAAAATATTCAAAACGTCACTAGTTGACCAGTACAATTAGAATAGGTCAATAACACTAAAACTAACACAAAATCACACAAATTCAACACAACTAAAAATATAACAAAATTAAAGGGAAACTAGCCAGGTACAAAATTAACACAGTAATAAATCAAAAATCACACACAAATAAAAACATAAATGAAAGTAAATCAAAAATTAATTAAACTCACAATTAGACAAATACAAATGGAAATTAGTTATAAAAAGTAATTAAAACACAGCAAATTTATACGCGTAAAACAGAGTTTTCACCAAATTGACCACTATAAATATAAACAGTCACCAGTAAGAAATTGTATATTTATGACAATTATTATAATAAATAATTAAAAATTTTACAAATTTTTACCTTTGCAACCCCCTTTAAAGCAATGAAATATAATGTAACTGTGTAAGTTATATTATCACATTATTAAAATTTATTAACCCTTTCATTCAAGTTTAATTAAGCCTAAAGAGAAAGTTAAAAGTCAATTGAGCTTCAGTTTAACTTTATTACTTATTTCTGTGAAATCTGGATAAATTCTTGAAATACCATTTCTTTTACTTCCTTTTCCTATTTTTTACTAATGTCTTTTTTTAGGTTTTCTCCCTCGACTTCCCTTATAGAAATCCCTCTACAAAAACATGATTTATTCGAACGTAATAATTATTCACGCTGCATAAATATTATTTTTTAAATATATAATTTTTTTCCAAATTTTAGTCACAAAATTACAAAAATTTAACTAAACCCACAATTGAAAAAAAAAAACTTGACTATTAAGTTGCATTAATAATTAATCCTATAGCTCACCCTGTCATGTCACATTACCCATAATTCGTCAGCTCAAATCAAATTATAACATTTCCGCTAAAACATCAGCTGGCCTAAATATTACGATTTTTATCTTAATTACTCGTGTATTTCCTATGCCAACAAAAATAATGTTTTCGTATCGAACTGAAAATAACAATAACAAAAAAAAATTGATTCACCGAAATTCCATCCTCGAGCTCAAATAACCATTATCCTTGTCAAACAAAAACAATGCCATTATTTACATAAGCATCGTAGAAGATCGATAACAAATCAATTTATATGAAATTAGAAATAGAAAAAAAAATTTCTTCACCCCAAAACACTTTAAAAAAAAAAATAAATAAATATAAAATTCATTCCAATAAAATAAAAAATTACCCACAAACCATAAAATATTTTTAAAAAATAATCATTTTCGAATCATGAAAAACACCATAAGCGCGCTTTATCCCACCCTTGGAACTTGGTAAAAGACGGCTTCACCTTGACGCACGAAGGCAAAAGCAAACCCTTTTTGTCATATAGCGCATGCGTGGTCCACTGACACTCCCCTTAAGTAGGTAAGTCAGCGTGCTCGCAATCCAATCAGAGTCGATAGAACAAGCTGTTGGGGCACGCACACGCTCACTGTAGCTCGAGCTCCTCTTCTACTCAACTGCAACTAGCAACCTCGTGGAATTCCCATGTAAAAACATCTGCCTCTATATGCGTGATTCGCCAGCATGCTGGATACGCTGTTTAGGCATGTTCACACTCAGAATGCTCAGTTTATTCCTCCTACTGCACTCAGGTTAGAACATTACTTTATTATCATTTATTAATATCATCATTATTCATTCATCAACAGCGCTCGCTTAATATTAAATTAGCATTTATTTTTTACCGTTGTGTCGAGATAATTTTCATATTGTGATATTATTGGGTTGGGTCGTGAGTTTAGTACGCGAGGCAACATGTGCCGTAGGGAGCTGTGAATGCACTGGGGTCGCATAAGACGAAAATGGTCGATTTCTCACTTGGTCCTTTTTTTAAAAGGGGCGGTGGTGGGAGCTCAGGGATGGCGAGGGAGATGCATGTGACAGCTTTTCATCCGTTACTGACCAATTTGTCAAATGTAAATATTTGTCTTTTTCTTTTGTTGTTGCTATTTCTGGCATTGTTTAGACTTGACGATCAAACCAGTTATATATACCCTATTTATCATTTCGTGCGCGAAACTCCCATTGATTAATAACCTATATTGTATCGAAAGTATATATTGTGGCATCTTATTTTAATCCTCTAGTTGAGCTGAGTCGAAAAATCATTGTTTTGTAGTCCAAAAATGTTAATGCCATTGTTAACAAATGAAAATGCTTGTAAAATTATTTACATTTGGGTTTTTGTATTGTTGCGCACATTTTTTGGCTATGAAACAATGATTTTTTGACTCAGATCGACTAGAGGATTAAAATAAGATTCCAAAATATATACTTTCAGTACAATATAAGTCATTAACTAATGGAAGTTTCGCCCACGAAATAATAAATAGAGTATAGTTTTAAACGTCGAAAATAACGTGAAAAAACTTAAAATAACGGAAAGTAAAATTAAATAACGTTAAATAACATGAAATAACTTTAAAAAAAAAAACGTAAAAAAGCGTAAATTAACGTAATAAAACGAGTGGTTCTGCCCACAAGTAGAGGGAAGTCATGATTATTAATGATGACTTATGATTACAGTGTAATCTTTGATTTTTTTTTAAATAACTAAATCAATAACCGTTATCAATTGAAAATGAAATGCGTTCAGTTTACAAAGTATATCAGTCAATTTTCTATGTAAACAAGACTACTCACGACTGTCCTTCAACTCTTGTGCTAAATAAATGAATGATGACACAGAACATCCGGAAACAGAAATCATTTATATTTTTTTTCCCTTCGTATATTGATGATGATGATGAGGACGATAAACAATTTCTGTTTTTGCCCTTGTGGGTTCAAGCCCACAAATATATTTTTCCCACACTAGTTCATAAAAAAAATGAAAGAAAAGAGGAAAAAATTTCATTTTGAAATAGCTCGCTATGTTCAGCGTCAATCTTGTAAATCCTCCAGAAATTTTTTTATTAAAATTCTTCCATTTAAAGTGTTATTGTTCAAATTCTTGTGAAATATTAAGCCTTTCATGCGTCTACGCACAAACTGTTTGCTAAAGGAAAGCAATAAAAGATGCGTAAGAAAAAAATTATTAAAAATGACGAATAACTCAACTTATTATATTAAAATAAAAAGATTAAATAGAAATGAATTTAATATCACCTTTCCAGAAACACGATAACAATTCGTAGCTGCTCTAATTCAATTTAAAAAACAAATAAACAATAAAAAAAAAAAATGAAAGCGTGAATTTTTTTAAATATTTTTAAAAATCTTATCTCGCCACTTTTTCCTTTTTCCGACATGAAATTAACCCCGACTTAACTCACGATTTATTGTAATTATTTTAGCGTCTCTCAGGGTTAAGCATGGCGGGAAAAAAGGTTCATCACCTTCTTGGGAATTCTGCCATCAACGGTTCTTTAACGCACAATATGCAAACAAAAATAATATTATTTGATTTTTTTTATTTTTCAACTATTAATATTTCCTAAAATTGCCTCCATTCACGCTCCATAAAATCACATCGCATTGTTACGTTTAGAAAATTTAAATTTATTTTTTAGCTATAAAAAAGCAGTAACGTATCTAGAGCACTTGACACCCGGGGTCAGGACATAAATTTGGCCCCCCCAAAAATAGGTTCGCTGCTGGTAGGTCCGCGCCTGGTAGGTCCGCCACCCAGCGCCCGTGAACAACTGTCTTCCCCCCCCCACCCCCAAAATACGCCACTGTAAAAAAGTAATTAATTTTCTCATCAACATATGTCTGTTTACTTATCATGAATGTGAAGTTCCCTCCTAGCTTTTAGTGATATAATATTCCACATTCATCGATAATTGAAACAATAAGAGAATTAAACCGAATATTTGTATTGCCTAAATAAATATTTTCGCTTCGTTGAAAACAACGTATTGATAAAAAAAATTTTATTAAATTGATATTTAAAACACTAAAAAGTTGACCTGCCGCGGCCATCGAATTTACTGTAAATACTAATCCGAAAAAAACTGAACAAATTAAATAAAAATTTAATCATATTTTTAATTTTTAATTATATAACAGATTAAATAACATTAACTCTCATCTCATGCAAAATTAATCCAATAAATTCATTACCAAGCCAACAATTTTAAAATTTCAAATATTGTTTTTTGAAAGACTCGTTTTGTTTGTCAATTTAATTTTGAAAAAATATTTCCATGTCAATGGAAATATTTTTTCAAAATTAAATTGACAAACAAAACGAGTCTTTCAAAAAACAAAGATTAATACAAATAAATCACAATATCAATATCGCAACTATAGAATGATGTTGCCAGGCTACAAGCTTAATTTACACATATTTCCAACCGTCCTAAGTCGAATTAACTTTGTAAATATATCGAGTCGCACAACAAAACCCATAGTTCCACAAATAACTCCAACCGGCAGATTCCTCCCGCTTCACCGAGCAATTGTAGAACATATGGAGCCAGAAATCACTCAACTATTAAAACATATTTTAAAAATAGAAAACAGCGCGAGTTGAAAAATCAATAAACGACATTAATTATCGAACACCGAACAGGAACCATTCGAAATTGATCTAATCATAACACTGCAGGCACACTTACAACACACAATAATCACGTCAAGCATCTAACGGCACAACCTAATGTTAATAAACGAGGGATATAGGCGCAAAAAGGCCACGTTTTAATTTCCCACCACGTCTTCAGCACATTAATAATGCTTGAAATTCGTTGAAATTAAACTTACAACCAGCGTTTAGTTTTATCCAATCGTACAACAAACAGTCGTAAAAAAATTTAAATTAAAAGAAAAAAAAATAAAAAAAATTAAGTCTCTGTTTTAATCCAAAAAGTTAAAACGAGAGGAGCAAAATGCATCTTTTAATGCGACCCCATGATGACAATCAGGACGACAAGTATCGCGCCAAGATGCAGCGCAGAGAAGAGCACTGACGCCTCATTACATGGAATGACCTCGTTTACAGAGGGCCATCGGGAGACAGAGTAACGTTCCACCCCTGTCACCCTAACCGTGCATCCAATGGAGCGAAAATCCTTGCCTGTCTCTTAGCTCAGATGAAAAGCCTGATATAATCTTCCTGTTATCGTAGAAATTTATTCTTTTATTTTTATTGAGGTTTCCCAATCCCGTTGTGTTGTTGTTATTCATCTATTGCATCATTGTTTATAAATTTGAGAGTTTTGTTTATTTGTTTTTCGTCTAAGTGCAGAATTTATTTATAAATTGGTTCATCTTACAGTAAATAGTAACTCACAAAGAGCTTATTGTCTTTCTTGCAATTAAAACCACTGGATTCTGGATTAACCACGAATTTATGTATGTTTAAGACATTTAATTGAAAAACCGTGTGTCTAGTATTGATTAGATAAATTTGGGGATGAAATGTGAGAAAAACTGATCAAAGTTTAAAGATTCTTAATAAAAGTCTTAAGATATCAGTTAATTTTAATTTTGTAAACTTTTATTTCCTAATTAAATCATTAAAATTCATCATTAAAATAATAAAAAACTAAAATAAATAAAATAAACGACATTTTTGAAATGTTTACATTTCGAGTCTTCCAGTTTCACTTTTAAAAGTAAAGTAAGAGATTAGAAGACAAAAAGTGTTGTTGAAGAATATTATTATTTTAAGAACTTTTTATCATAAAAAAAAATTTGTATGAAATTTAAAAACATCCAAATTTGCGTAAAACTCTGCCAGAATTTTATATCTTAAAGTGACATCACAGAATCGCAGCAACAACTTCACACGGTCTTGCGCGATAGTTTAAAGTTCATCATTCATTCACCATGCACTTGCTCACGTCTATACGTCCAAAATGTTTACGCCTTTCTTAATAGATTTTTCAATTTTCATGTTAGGTGTTTTTAATCTTCGTTTTTCTAAAGTGTTTTTCTGCTGTTTCCATTTCCTTCTAAAAATGATTTTTTTTTCCTCTTTTAAAACGAGCAATCTAATCCAACTTAATTTAAACCAACAAAAAACAATGAATAATGAAAAAATATGGCAAATTGATTCGAATTCATATCAGCTTCTTCAGTAGTAGAATTACTTGCTTGAAATCACTTATCAGGCTTTGTTTGTCTCACATTTCCACGGACTTTTATCTCAAACTATAAATTTGACATTTAAATTGCATGAAATGTAATTCAATACAAGCAACAGCTTAAAGTCCTCAACAGAAAGAAAATTCCAACTTGTAAGTCCTCATCCCCCAACTTAAAGAAGAAAAAACAACAACCGCATATAAAAACCGTACAAAACAACATCCAAAGATTTATTAATAGCCCCAAAACTCCGACATAAAACATCTTAAAGTGGTGTTAAAAATTTCCCTCAACTTTCTAAGCCCCTGACTTAAATTTGAATTTTAAATGTGGCAATATAATTAATTACCATTACTTTAGAGAAACGTGAGCCAAGCTAAATAGAAACACCAATACAAACAGTAAACACCTCCCACTGAAAATACCAAACAAAATTCACTATAATCATGAATAACCAGTTATTGAGCTGTCACTTTGCACTAAAAAAAAACAAAAAAACAAACAAACAATCAAAAAAACAAAAAAAAAAATACATCTCAACACGTGAAACTGACAGCTGCATTTGTTAGTTGAACAGAAATCTGTCAATATATCAAGCAACGTACAAGAAAGTGTCAAAGTCATTTTTCTCAATAGCCTTGCGTTTGACTCAAAAAGACAAAAAAAAAAATTATTATATAATGGCAGCTCATTGTGAATGCACCCTAGACAATATGAAATACATATTCAACTTGGCCCCTGTCTCGTCATGCCTATGGAATAAAAAGGCCGTTAGAGACTTGAATCTCCTGCCATCATCCATCCCCCTCGTTATACGACTGCCTCTCAAATGAGTCTCATGCCTAACAGCGTGGGCGGGAGGCATTCACCAACCTAGGCGTCTCTTTATGCAAATTTTCTCGAGCAAAACTAGCGGGGGCAATAAGTAAAGGAAGGAGAAGTCAACTAGTCGAGTTGGCAGAAATGCCGAGTGGTCCCCAGCTTTTAATCTGTTTTGCCCAGCGAAAGGACATCACGTGAGAGTAGATTGCATACTACTAACTACGGGAATCGTGCTTGGCCCAGTCGTGGCCTCACGCCTCGTCGAGATTTCATTAACTCTTGTCGAATAATTCAACTAATGTTTTTAGTGTCCACGCAGGGCGTAAACTAAGGACAGAAATTGTCTGAATTGTGATGATCGTGTTTCATTTTTCATTTTTTGCTTAAAATTCAACAGCAATTCGTACCAAGTTACCCATTGATCGCGCTGCGAGTGGTTGCGATGCAGATCAGGATATTTTTAGACCAGAAATTGATGTCATGTAGTGCCAACTGTACAGTTTTTCACCAAAAAACTCAACCCTTTAATATGACTAATCGGAAAAATTATATAAACAAAATTTTTATGTAAATATAAATTTTTTATAATTGCCATCCATTGTGCATATCGCTCCTACTTTTAGACAGAAATTGGGTGCGCCGAATAACTAGTAAAAGTTCTTGTTATATCTTTCCAGACAATAATAATTGATCAGCTGGGGTTTAATACCAATTTTAAGATCTATTTTCTTTACAGGGTAATTTTTGCATGTCACAAATATCCCTGGAACAGAGAACAGAAGTCACATCCTCTATTGTCACGAAGTCACGTACTTGATCAATACGAAACTGCTAAAGCTGAGAATTTTATATGAGGGCTACTATAATTATCTGAGATGATATAAGACCGTCAGAGTTAACGTAAACACAGCAGTTTGAAAATACTTGTATATTTATGAAGCCTCGAGTCATAACTATGAATATTTAATTGCATCTAAGCAACTTTGAACAGAAGCGCCGTTTTATCTTAAAAAAGAATCTTTAAGAGGGAAAAATAATAATGATTTTTTTTAGAAAATAAAAGCATTAGTAAAATTACTAATAAGATTAAGTACTATAATGACCATTTTTCTTGTTTGGTCATTACTTTTTGAGCATTAGTTTAGACTCGCTTACTACTTTCCATCAAAGTTAATAGAGTTAGAAGCTGCAACCTTCTTAAAAAATATGTTCACTCAAACACATATGTAAGTTTTAGCTCGTAAACGTATGCATGATGAACCGATGAGCTACCAAAGTGGAACTTGTCAGGGCTAAATGCTTTAGAAGCCTCTAATGAATTTGTGAATTTACCTAAATGCATTTAAAGCAACTGCTCGACACCGCATCATTTAGTACAAGGCAGTGACCAATGTAATTTACATTGTTGGGTCACTTTAGTCCAAAACAATCAGATTTATACATGATTTTGTATTAAAAAATTTTAAAGAAAACCTAAGAATTGCAATTTAAACAACAACTTACCATATATTGAATATCCAGGTAATTGAACACACCTGCAAAAAAAAAAAAATAAATAAAATAAAAAAAAATCAAATCAATTTTTATTAATTTTCCAATAAATTATCCAAACATAAAATCAATCCCGTGCTAATAATCCATTTCCTTTTGTTTAATTATCATAAATTTCCGATAAAAGACACAATTTAATAAGCACATTTACAATTTATTATTTCGCTTCGAGTCAATTTAACTGACAGTTAAAGTGCCTCGCTTCCTCTCCCGACTCCCCTTCATTCCAAGACTGAATAAACAAATGCCCAATACCTACTCAATACTTAAATCATTCACAAAAACCTAATATTTAATCTATAAATCAACCCAAATCCAAACTGTATTACGGAACTGCCTATTGCAACATCAATTCGTATTATAGTAGTCGCTCTCGATGCTTTTAGTCAGTTTAGTATGCGCTGGAACCAAGAACCTGCAGTCAAACTGACGCAGCAATACATCAAAGAATAGATGTTCACCATGAATTAACAAACCCATACAAGATTTATAGTAAACTGGAGACCGTGAATACCCTCAGCCAGCTACAACAAGCGACTGAAGCGCCGTCAAAACGCAGAACCCTCATTTTTCACCTTACCTTGCGAACATCCACGCATATATCTAACGCAAAATGGAAGAATTGCGAGCTGACTTGACATAGCATTCGCAAAATGGAGTACGTGGCTGGCGTTTCTTGTTGGCATACCTGTGAGGAATGCACACCTTTTCCCACCGCTTCTTTACCTCTGCGGAGTCGTAAAGTGCAAGTTGCATGTAAAAGATTCTCATCAGGTTTAGTGGCGAAAATATTTGCCAATTTCCAGCCAAGTTTATGCCTTGCTTTTCAGGCAATAAAGTGTCTTTCTTTGACGTTAAATGTTGCGTGAGGAATTTGAGAAAGTGCATAGGGCGAGCTTTTGCAAACAAGTTTTAGTTTTCCCAGTGCATAGACAGTTTCTCTCACTCTTCACTAGTCTTGTTTGGCATTCCAATTGTGTGATCTTTTTTTCTTACAATTTCCTACTTTCTACTTTTGTCATTCGCTTGGCTTCCTTTTTCTGCCTTCTAATGGAATCAGCCAATGGATTGGAAACTTCGTCACAGCGTTTTGTAGCAGATTAAATTTAAAAAAGGTATAGCATTGGTTGAACAAATTACTTTTCTTTTTCTAGAAAGTGAATATTCAATTTTACCCTCCCCCACGGCCCCATCCACGAATTTTTTTATTTCTATAGAAATAAAAATAAAAATTAAATTTTACTTTTTGGGCAAAGTGAACCCCAGGGGCAGCATCCCGGTATGCACATTATTTCAATTAAAACTATATTGCTACTAATTATTTTTTTTAGCTATTTAATAAAGTTTTAAACTCTCCTTCAGTTTCAGGAAGGTTAATACATGACCATCCATAAGCCAATACATGCGTACTAGCATTTACAATCCAGCGAAAAAGTTCATAAACACATTTTATCGGTTCCTACTCATAGAAGTGACTGTAGTATGTTTCCTTATGTAAATAATCGAGTATATACCATGTTTGAATAGAAAAAAATGCAAATACGATATATTTGCAGAAACTCCTACCGGAAACATCAATTTTTTTCCCTTAAAAGTCTATATTATAAATGCATGAAATTTAACCCTAAACTCCTTAACAATTTATGAAATTCTCAAAACGTTATTACAGCGATTGTCGACTTCAATAATAACTTGTAAAAACGAAAGAAAAATATTCTTCTTTCTCCATGCACTACCAAGCAATTCTCTCTTGAACAAATAATTAACTTTAGATTAATCCAATTATGATCTATACACAGCATATCTGCACAAATTTATCGTAGAACAAGTTTAATTAAATATGTGTCCCTCATTCCATTTCCTTTCCTATATAAATCATGTAGCAAGATTAGACTCAGACTCCTTTTTTGTCTCTTCGTAACTGAATAACTGAGCGAAACTGGTTTAAAGATGTCATTTCACAACACGTCGCCTCAAATTACACAACAGAATAGAAAGTTAAATCAGTTTAGTTTTCGCCACAAGCAAATCTTGGGCAAAATTATACACAACTTTCAATTCTTTTAACACTTTTAGTCGTTATAAATTCCTTGGTCATCAAATATTTAAAGTCCTAACCGATTTGATCTTTAATTAACTTTCCGAATCGTCGTAAATATTTTATCTAAGTTTTAAATTTTCATACGACGAGGGAAGTAATTAGAAATTTAAATGATAGCATTACAAATAATACGTTTTAAACAAGAAAAAAAATTGAAATGTGAGAAAAAATAAATCCATTAATTTTACACGATAGATTAACTATTTTGGCTTTTGATCCCTTTTCCAAATGGGAATAAACAATATTTTACATTTCGCTCTGCGCTTAATCCAATATCCTAATCACAAATATTCCAAATCAAAGCTATTAATATTTAAATTTTGTATTCCTGTATGAAATTATCTTATTTGGCTTTTCACGTTCCAACTTTGATTGAATGTGTTGCTTAAAGGGAAGTTTTTACTGGTCCACTGGATCAAGCATCGTTTGAAACCCCAAAATAATTTTGCAGACATTTTTGGAAAATATTTTTTGAAAAATATTTTCTTGTTTAAACCTAATGATGAAGCTGTGAAAAGCGAGACCAAATCGAGAATTTGCGCGATTATTACCAAGTTGCGATGTATACCCACCAACTGTGACATCAGAAACAGCGGCCAACAATGTCCCTCACGAAGCTAAAATGAGGTGTTTGAGATGATACAAAATGATCTTTTTAAATGTTGTCACGATCCGTGCTGTTACATCTTTCTCATAAAAATTTAAATTACCTGTCAGGCTGTAATTTGCATAGCCTGAAATCATCTATTGGTTGCTAAGTGAATCACCCTCCCCCCCCCCTTGGTCTATAATTAATTTAGCAACAGTTTGACCCGTTAGGTCACCTGGTGGGAGGTGATTTGGTAGAGTTTGAGTGTTTTGATCAACACTCAAACACTGGACCCGCAACAGAGCGCACCAAAAGTGCTTGTTTCAACCCTTTTCATAACTCAGAGAAATATAGCAACCAAATGAGTTATTGAATTCATTAGCAGTGAAAATACTAGTAGTTAGGCATCTTTTAGGCTAGCACGTTGGCATCCTCACCTTTTGGTGACCTTCAGAGGGATATACAACCAAATTGTGAGTTTAGTAATAATTATGCCAACTAGCGCACTATGTGCATGGAAATTGGTGTAACTCCCGAGCAGAAACACCTCCAAGCACACTATTACAACCCTAACCTGAGGTGGAATATAAAGAACCCACTGGAAAATCAACTCTAGAGATTGTCCGACTCCCGAGCACGACGACAACATATTTAATGGAGTTGAGGCCTGTTCCCATACAACTTAAAATCAATTTAGTGTAAATGCAAATTGGTCATTTGTTACAACGTGTTCCGATAATTTTAAAAATTTAAAATCATTTAGGCCATTTTAAGAAATAGCGAAAATTATTCAGCTATAAAATCTTTGATGTCGTAAATTCTTTAAGGAAAAAAAATTAACATAGTGGGTTTGTTTTTCTTGTAGTTTTTCGGAGGATTGTTTTTGTTTTGTCTAGAAAAATGACGTCACATTCCGAGAAATAGAACATACGAATAGTTATGCATCCATTAATGCTATAGTTCGAAACTATAATTTTTCCAAGCCCCAGTCTGGAAATAATTGTCCAGTTAAATAAAATAACAATTCGATTTTTTTTTTTAGAGTTTTAGCAGTCAGCATTACTGGCAACCCAAAATTAAATATTTTAATTAAATTAAATAAATATTAAATACAATTTTGGAAGCCTTAAGTTATAAATTCCTTCATTTTTAACTCCATTACAACTCATTCCAAAACTCTAACATAAAAAATTAACAATCCCAGCCCATCATCATCCTCTATAAATTTCCCTCAACACAACCAAAAGAACTAAAAACAGACATTATAAAAGAAGAAAAAAAAAATCCACTTTTTCATTTCTATACTTAATATCCTTTCTCTATTCTTCACCTTCACCGCACACTCCCAAAATCATTACAAAATACATAACCGTAATACTTTTTACACAATTCTAAAAAAAAAAAAAAAAAATAAGTTAAAAATACAAAATCAAACTGAATCCCATAATATACTAATATTTAGTTAAACAACAAACTAAAACCAAAAAAAAAAAAAAAAAAAAAATTACTTTACATTTGTTAAATCTCTTAGAGTGGCCAGCCATTTTTATATATTAGGAAAAGCCGAACTGCATTCCATTCCATTGCGGATTTATTGACATTTACAAGAACCCTTTTAAACTCGGTGCCAACATCCAAACAGCAGAAAAATAAATAAACAAACATAAGAACTACTACTAATGTTTACAAAACTACTCCAATATTAAGGTTCAACCGTTTCTTTTGACCTCAGAAAATGTCAAACTTGAGGTTAGCATTTTAGTTTTCATCTCATGAAAAGTGCCAGTGGTAAATTGGGCATGGCTTTTGCCTCTCTCCGGGTGATCCGATGAGTCGAGTCGTAATCGGAGAGAACAAAATGAAATTTACGCGTCTGCTTGACCCCTTTACCACCCCTCAGCCCTTTGGCTCCGTCCAGCATCCAGGGAGGTCCGGATCCTGAGTTGCCTGCGCAGTTGGCCGCAAATGGCTTTGTTTGGAGTTTGTGGCGGAAGTAGCCTCTATCAATCTTCCGGTAATGCGCGGTTTTACGGCTTGCCCGCCTGCTGAGCAGTCGTATGGCCCACTCTCAACTGACATAGTAGGCAGCGGTCATTTCTTGTTGCGCAAACTCTGTAAAGCATTCACTTGCTTTTTTCCAAAGATGTGAACAAACAAGTTGGAGACCAAAAAGGCTCGATAATAAATTTGTGGAATCTTCTCTCAACATGGGATTTTAAAAACCTCAGTTGGTCTAAGGCCAATGCACTAGAGGCTTCGCTGCATCGCTCCTAGCTTCGCCCTCTGAAGGGAAGAGGAAAGCCAGTTAAAAAGCGAATCTTATTACAATCCGCTCGTGTTTAGACCGAACTAAGAGTCGAATTTTTCTTCTTTTTTTTTTTTTCGTATTTACGGTGTAAAGTGTGGAGGTTAATAAAAAAATGAATGTTGTAATCAATTTAGAGCGCACGAAATCAATTTGACGTTGAGTAGTACTTGAAATGCATGGCAAATTTATTTCTGGCTAGAAGCCAAACTTGTATTTGTTCAAAGTCTTTTAATGGATTAGGCGCACACTTTGAAGGGAAAAGGTCCCGCTTTCACATTCACCTTCAGTGCTGGAGTGGAATAGATCAATTGCGTATGGTATTATAAGGTAAAAATATTGTGATTTGCATGCGGTAAATTGCATTATAAGATAAAAACGGATGAAAGAAAAATTAATTATTCATAAAAATGTATAAATGGATTAGTTTTTTTAATACTCTTTTAGAATTAAAGTTTAATTTATACTCCACAAAAAAATAAAATATGGGTTAGAAGTCGGTAAGTTTATGCAGTAACAAACGAGTTTCGCTTGGTTCAATACTACAATTCAATCATCTCATTCGATTATTTCTTATTTAGGATGGGGATTGGATTCAGGCAATGGCAATTGGAATATAACAGCAACTAAACTTTAGCTGCTGCTAAGAAATAGAAAAAAAAAGATACCGTATAGACAAGACGTCTGTCGAAAGTTGTAAAGTTTTTTCCATATCTGTCAAGCAGATTAAGCCAAAGAATCATAACTTACTCCAAATCAGTCATTTGAGATACAATTATCGATTTGACAGAGCCAGTTAACTCGATATTTTATGATTATATGACACAACTTTTACAGAAATGACCCAAGTGAGGAATGTGATGACGCAATTGTTAAATTATTAGAGGATAACAACAGATGGTAATTGATGCACCATCTTGTGCATGTAAATGCAACATCCAAAATTGTCAAAATATAAAAAACCAAAAAACAAGAACCATAACAAAACAGGGATCGATATTTTGGGTAAATATAGTTAGTGATAACACTGATAACCCGTGTTGGGAATGGTCCATTACCTCTCATATCCCCAATGGCAAACAGCTGCAGCTCAGTATTCCTAAAGCGCTATAGTATAAAAAAAATAAAAAATAAAAAATAAAAAGAAATTCCTAGCACTCCTGCTAAAAGATGAGATAACCAATCTAGGCTGGCAAATAGAACCGGCAGAAACAGTGCTATTAAAGCTATCACAGTGCAAAGTGTTACAATAAGTAGCAATATAACCAGAAGTCTTTATTTACTTCTGATACTAACCAACAAAAAAATCTTGCAGAATCATGTTTCAGTTACACTGGTATAAGACCAACACAACTTCATTTTATACGTTTGATAAAAGTACTAAATTCAACTAACGACTGAAAATCTGCTAGATCAGCCTAATATCCCCTTTTAAGAACGTTGAAAATGAAAATGTCAAAATAATGCAATAAAAAAATGCAATAACAGCGAAGTTCAATTAAAAATTGAATAAACGCATACAGAAGCATTTTTTTTTTATCTTAGAGCTAAAACTAATGTTTTTGCAGTGTCGCTTTATATATGTTAAACGCTGCAAGATTTTCTTCACAGCCCCTAAAAAACTTCAAAAACTATTTTGCTAAATATTATAAAAAATTAACATATAATTTAGTAAACACAACTCGTCTTTAACTTCAATCTATTCATTCATTCGTCCACATATGTATTTCAATTAATAGCACTTGATGAAAATACATGATACTACAACATTTGCGGTTTCGAGTTTAAAATCAAAATTGTGTTGTGCATGATTAACAAAATACCACAAACTCCAAAGACTCGGTATAGTTGAACAACTCGGTGATTTCCCTCCATTTTCATGAAAATAAAGGTGTCGGATCTGTCAATTGGCACCTTGAGCATAAAATCAAATTTTAAATTAAATCTAGGCTTTTTTCGACAAAAAAATGTGTCGAAATAGACAGTGCGTTAAAAAAAAGTATAATGCGATGAGCCGGTATTGTGCTTTTAAGAAAGGAATTGGTCGCGGTCAAAAAAGGAACTATACTTAGGTCAAACTTCTAAGCTGAATTGACCTTTGATTCGAGTCAAAGTAATTGCTAGGCCTTGATAAAAGCTGCACCTGAGCAGAAGCCAATAGCGTATAGACCAGCTGAACCAGCCAGATACGATTGAAAGTTCCATCTCATTTGTACAAAACAGCAAACGCAGAAAATGGGAAGCGAGTAACTGAAGACGACGAGCGAGTCTCTTTATATACGGTATAAACATTTTGTTTTCACGTCATTTCAAATATACACAATTAAATTTAAATTCTAGTATATATGCGAGTCAACACCGTGCGTTTATTAATTCCAAAGCAGAAACAGCCCTCCAGTTATTGGGTTACACAATTAAGGACAAATGTAGCAGAAAATATGCTCGAAATTAATTTGCTTAGTGGAAACACGCAGTGGAAAAACTCATTTATCTCAGGCTTTTATTAATTTATTAATCTGCATTTTTTTGGCTAAATATTTTTTTTAGCAATTATTTTTTTAAAAAAATACAAATAATACAAAGTTCACACCATTTATTATTGCATTTTGGGGCGTGCACTGCATTAATGTCAAAAAAAATAATTATGTTCCTCACACCTCCTTCAGCGAGAATCGAACCCAAAATGCCTTTGTTATGTATTGTAGTGCCACATAGAGTACCATGGAAAAGTAAACATTTTTTTTATTAAGGTAGGCAGTACACTCGTCCAAAACGATGATTATTACGCTATATACTGATCACGTATCCTAGAAAAACCTAATAAAAATAGATGATCAGTGATGTCAATAGTGGAAACCTATCATATAGTTGAAGCTCCGTTATTAGTGTTAGGAGTTTCCCGCTACAGTTATAGCTATATCAGAGGTTTTTATCAGAGAAAAAGTATCTGCCACAAACTCTATATTATAAATAAAGGGTTGAATTGCAATAAGCGAATTGTAAGCATAAATGTCTTTTAAAAAATTAATGCAGTGGAGTCAACTGGATGTAAACACAATAAATGCTAGTTCCACTTGAGTGCTTCAGTGCCTGTGGGATTTGTTCAATCATAGCAAAATGCTATCAACATTCCATAATAGATGTAAAGTACTAATCTTTCGCTGCACTCGAAATAATAATTGCATTGTAATAAAAACTGCCAACTAAATAACATATTACAACAACAACAAAATTAAAATTAAAGGTCAATTGGCAATATAATACCTTTACGTATGCTACTTTCTTGTATGTTACTTTATTGCTGTAATTGAATCTGTTATGAATACTAAAACAAAGAAACAAATTAATGGCGAAATTCGAGTTTCCATCACATCATTTTTAACCGCTTTAAAGTTATTGATTAAAACACACAAGCCAATTTTGTTTATAGCTTAAAAACAAACCCTCAATTATTTGATAAAAAAAACGGAATCTCAACGACTGCCATCATACAATAAATCTCAACATTTTAAAACAAGCTTATATTTTGCCCCCTAGAGGTTTGCTGCGCATCAAAGAATAAAAATGTAACGCTTCTTCGAAATAAAATGGAATTACAGTACAACTTTAAAAAGTTTTTTTTTTTTTGTTTCCGGTAAAATTCTCAACAAAAAAAAATTGAATTTAAATTTTAATGATGACAAATTTTGATGACAAATTTTTGAAGTTTCTTAGAAAAATTGTTTATTCGGATACGAGTTGTTGCTTGCTACCATGACAACCGTATCCTGGGACCACAGTGAAAATCACTTGTGGTGGCACGTGACAAGAAAGGCACGTGGTGCGTACGTTCTACGTGCGGTAATGTTTATATGAATGAATAATAAAGTTGTCTTTCTGCTGTAGCAAAATCGTGCGAGTCGGATCACATGAACAAGTCGGGTCAGAAGGAGGCGGCCGAGTACACAAAAAAAATCGGACAATTTGTATTCATTTCAATGAAAACTCCGATCCAAAAAATGCAAATAATATTTTTAGTAGTGGGATTATGGCTAGTTTTATACAAAATTGTGAAATTCAAGAAATTCCTGAAAACCTTTAGTTAAAAAACGATTTATTCAATCATAATTTGCCTGTCATTCACTGTCATCTTTACTTTTTCCAAGAATGCAGTTGCCATTTGGGAAATGACGGTGTCACTCAATTCACTTTAAAACAAAATTAAACTTCTAAAAATCTAAAAGTAATTTTTCTTTCAAATTGGAAACAAAAAAAGAATTACTTTTAAAATATTTTTTTCCCTCTATAACCCTGAAAACAAAACACTAACAAACTTGAATCCAACAAGAAATTAGATAAACATTGCAAAAACAACACATTATTCCTAAAACACACACATATACACACCCAGTAAAGAACTTGAAACCGCCTTTATAGCCATATAGACACAGTTTGTGTTGCAGGTAGTGCCAAAATGCAGCGAAGCATGAGTAGATATTAAAGAACCCGCTTCCATCAACGGAAGCAGCAACGCTTAGAGGAAATAGTGTTGACTGCCTCGTGTAACTAACTCCAGAAAATAAAAAGAACATTTCTTTTTTTCTTCTCCAGTCCATTATACAACACCCTGCTATTAACAATTTGTGGATATATTTTTTCTCTAAACTAAAAAAGAAGAAAAAAAGCTAAATTTCTTTCGCTTTATTACACAAAAAAAAAAGAGAATTTGTTGTGTTGTTATTATGTTTCCTAAAGGAATTGTCTGCTGTGCATTTTACGATCTTATCTGGTCTTCATTCACGTTAACAAGATAAAGTGAATTTGCTGTTATTACAACACCGAATTTTCTTGCAAGTTGCAACCAGTGAACTTGTTACATGAAATTTATTAACTCAGTTATTTTTCTTCAAGTTTCAAAAAATAAAAAATAATAAAAATAATTAAAAACATGTTTTATTTCTATTAAAACTTGAACCTGTTATAGAGAATATTTTTTTATGGATTATAATTTTCTAATTTAGTGTGATATAAAAAGAAAATGAAAAAATAATCAAAGCAGTGTTGAAAAACTAATTTTGAGTAAAAAGAAAAAAATAATAATAATAAAAAGAAAATGAAAATGAAAATCCATAACTGATGCAAAGTCCTTGTGCTCAAAGAAAACTTGTGTGACAATTGGGGAAAATGGAAAAAGTGTCTTACGACAAGAAAATTGGATCCCTTCACATGGATTGTGTTTGTCTTGTGGATATCACATAAAAAAACACGGTTGAATTGTGTAACGTGAATAGACCATGGCCCTAGTAACATAGCAACCCTCGATTTAAAAAGAAAATAACCAAAGTCAAATCAATACTGTAGAAAACGAAAACTTTTGATAAATTAAAGAAGAAAAAAATACAGCTACAACTATATATTACAACTTTTTTTTACCCAATATTTGTTTTTGTATACAAAACAATGTTTGTATATAGAAACATATTTTTCTGTAAAAATAGTGCAATGTCTATCAAACATTATTGCACAAAAATGCATCATTTCATCATTCATTATCTGATTTTCCAGTATTATTTGTTCTAAAATTTAATATTCAATTTTTTGTACATTGTTGACCTACTCGCGTACCCCCTGACATGATGTGACGTACCACCAAAGGTACGCGTACTCCAGGTTGAGAACCGCTGATCGAGCTTCTTTTCCTCTAACTACGGACAATCAAAACTGGCATATCTGCTGTATTTTTTACAATGCGACCCACTATTTTTGTAAAACGACTTCTTAAAATGTCTCCCACTATCAAATAAGAAGTCTGTCCATTCAGTAGTGTTTATGATCCTTATTTGAGTAGAAAAATTGTCACACCAGTGTGTTTTCTAAATTGATGACTATGGCTGGTCCACCACTTCTCCAGTGTGGTATACGAGACAACCGGGGCATTGTCCCTGAGTTCCTTGAGTACGAAATGAGTTCTTTTACGAGAGACATTTGCTCTCTTTCTTCACTGTAATCCCTTTTCATATATGGTCGAGTGGACATGTGCTGTAAGCATCCATCCATGCCTAACACAGTGCATATGAATTTAAGACTCATTTCTTGCTGACCGGGCCAACTGTCTCACTTCTGACTTGACTCATCACAAGTCATCACTTCTTTAGAGAGTGAAGATCCATGTAAAAGTACCCGGAAACGACGTCTTATCTTTGTGTCGCCCAACTCATGAGTTTGAGAAATAATAACACAAAAGTTGGCTTTCTATTACAAGGCTGTAAAAATAAAACAGCAATAAAAAAATGGCCTTTGTGACAGTTACTTGGATTTTCTATAACCGTAAATAAATCGAAATAGATGAAAACAATAAGAAAAGGTAACTTTTCCAGGTGAAATGGTCACCATTTTTTAATATTTTTCTCAAACTGTCAATTACATACAGCTATTTCTCTTCTCATGATAAATCAATTTCGAGCATTTTCCTATTAACCAATAAGAGAAAAAGTGAAGTATAGACACGGGGATGAAGAGAAAAACAATTCGATATATAAAGCTATACTAGAAAAGCAATCAAACAAAGTATACACTTGTCAAAAAGTGTCATTTCATACTGCTTCATGCTACATAAAACACAGTGGGTGGAAAGAATTGTTGTTTTTTTTAATTTAATGTAATTTTAACATAGTTTTAAGAGTTGATGAAAATTTGACGCTAGTCAATTTAGAATGTTTGATAACATCAATTTGAAAAATCATACAATATTTAAACATAAAAATTCAGTATTTTCTAGTTTATATCAACTACAAATCATTTTTTGTCAAAATTACTGATATCATTTTGGCATTTCGCACCAGATTGACACCGCTGCACCATATTGACATGACAGTATCTGACAATATCAGAACCCAGTTATCAAAATCAATAGATAAAATTGTGATATAAATCTTTTATTGTTCATCCAACGATAAAATATCTCTTTTCCCGAAATTTTAACATTAAAACTACACTTTTTTACCACCATACTGCATAAAAAAGTAAAACTTGACTTTCAAAGGTGAACTTGTCATCAATTCTTCAACTTTTCCAGCACATTTTTTTCAAACTTGATCGAAGTATCGAATACGTGCTCCGTATATTCGACATTTTTCACCCCTACCAACCACATTACTGTCTGAAAAGGTGATGAGATGATGAATTATGAAACTGCAAGGAGGACACAGTCCAAGTTTGGAATTTTTATTTCCATCTTGGCAAGAGCTTTTTCCTTTTCCCAAACCAATTCACCAAGTTGAAACCAGAGATTGGAAGAAAGACCCCCTACTCACCCTATAATGCATTTTCACCAAGTATTTACTCTCATGTCTGAAGGCTGCTGAGAAAACAACTAGGATCGATATATACTATTTCTTTCCGTGTCAATACACCTGATTACATAAAAGTTTATTTTTTGACGTCACAAAAATTAATGAGGTTGCCATGAAAAGTATCCACCTCATGCAAAGAAAATTTTTAATAAATTTTAAATTGATCATCAAATAATTTCAGCTGATTGTGCAGTTTGTGTAGGTATAATCATCATCAGATAACGAGAGTTCCAATGAATTATTCAATCCTTTCAAATTAAAGCGGTCTTATTAGTGCTTACATTAAATTTCACCTAGCCTTGAAAAGTTACTGCAATATGAGTAATAAATATCATAGCGATTTATGATCTACAATATCCCAAAAGCAAAAATTAAACCACAAAACTCTTCTATTAATTTCAATATTTCGAAAACAATTTAATTATGATATATCTTGCAAATTTCATCGTTATGCATGCATTATCTCAATTGAATAATGTCGGTAGCCGTTACGAGTTAATGAAATATAATCACCAAGCGCAGCTCGATGCTATACTAAATGCAAATTACTTCACGTGTTGCATTTCTGCATATCAGAGTCAAAATTGCCAAATTCAGTCCCTTTTTACTGCATATAGCTGCTTTAATCCTTTCGTGTTATGATTACATCCCGTTTTTGAAAAGTATAAGGCAAAGTCAGCACCTTGTCATGCAAATATCTTGAAAACCTGCAATTGCAGGCATGCAAATCTTTGCATAGAAAACGTCGAGATGTTTCGTTCAGATCCTCATTTGCCCCCTGAAGAGTACGGATCAGGAGATAGTTGCGTCACAAAAAGTTAAGTTTGTCTAAACTTTTTCTAAAATGAGCTCAGATAGCAAAAAAAAATTTCAACTGTCACCAAGACGTCTTTTCTTTAATCTATCTTGACGCTGAATTCAAACCGCACATTCTTCCACACGACTCAAGTTCAAAAGGTGTAATGCAGCAAAGCAAAAAATCAACGCATTAAAAACAAAACCAAATTGATTTAAAATTGTGTTGGTAATGTCTGGTCTGAGCAAAATTAATCAGATCATAAAATTCTTTTCTGAAAACGTATTATACCGAATAATGAATGCTTAATCAATAACCACTACTGCAAAAGCCACATCCCACATGTTAAAAAGTCATAAAAGTTGAAGAAATCACATCAACCCTTATAATAAAAACAAAAGAACAACCAAAAAAATAAAAAATTAATAATTTGTTAATAAAATCTCCCACCACTTAATCACTTTGAAAATCAATTACTCTTTAACACCCCATTAAAAGACGCCATATGCTTAACTCGATTGCACAATGTGTAGTATTTACAAAATTACATTGGCACCTTGATGGTATGTGGTATGTGACAAATAAATCACGACTCATAATTAACACTGTTAAGACAAATTTTTTAAGAGAATAGTTTAACAGTAAATCAAGTCATGCGACGATTTAAGAGCATCTTAATTCGCTATACTGAATCCAGTCTTGATTAAGATTCGTCCCCTAGGAGCAATTACCTACTTGTAAACTCTCGACTTTACGTTGATAAACAGGAGGCTGATTAAGTGCTCGTTATGTCCTTTCACGCGGTAACTATTGACAAATAAAATTTCAAAAAAAAAAAAAAAGAAAAAGGCGAAGAATCATTAAAACAAATGACCAAACAAATGCAGTTTAATAGATAAATAAAGCATCGACTCAATGGCTTTGTGTTAATTAAATTCCCCAAAAATAAAAAAATTTAGGTTAAACAAATCATTTTTGGAATTTTCTTAAACGTTCATGACCCCCATCGCTGAATGCGTTTTGGCCGCAAATAATTTCAGCTCATTTCTCGCTAAAAGAATGGAAATAAGAGCCTTCCACTCACCTTCATTATGTGCAGTTGCAGCAAAAAAAAGAGGGGGAAACCATCCAGACTAACGCGCTACTCAAGTGGTCTCGAGTGCAGCACAAATGGCAAGTAATAAAAAATAGGCACTCGAGACTCACCGACGACAGCCACCCACTCAACATGCAGATTTGCAGTTATCGATCAGACTTGAAATATATATTGTTTAATCACAAACCGTATGAGCTAATATTTGTTGCTAATTGGCTCGTAAAAACAAAACTAATTGTAGACAATGTCGATCTAAAATTGACTCTAAGAGTTCTAGTTCTATAGACCGCGCCATTTTTAATTTAAATTAACAGCAGCTTAATAAAACGTTATGTGCTTGCTTGTAAACTGCTGTACTCGTAAAAAAACTAGATAATCTTTATTCAGTGTGCATAAATCCTCTCGTATTGTCACCAATGCACTATCGGAAGAATGAGTTTGCTTCAGTTGAATAATAGAGAACACGCGTGCTAATTCAAATTGATTAATTGTTGTTGTTGATTTGTTGTTTTAATTATTTTCACTTTGTTTTAAAAAGCTGTGAAACAAGTCGTGCATGTATAAACAGTTAATGAATCTATTGCATTATCACAGGACTGTAAGTGAAAGGATATTATTTGTTTTGCTATGTGAATTGACACTCAATAATTCACAATTCGACTGCTGTAAACCGCAGGTTCGATGTTTGCCGACAGATGCATTAACCACTGCGCCCTCCACCCAGGACTCCGATCAACCACAAATGCAACAGTCTTAAAAGCTGTATTGGGTGACAAGCACTCTTCACGTAGAGATTAGAGAGTCACAGGGAATATCCTCGAAAAAATTTAGGGTAATCATAATACAGAAATTCAATGTGGTGGTTTTCAGATTACAAAATTTAATATGCAAAACACGGAAAATCTAAACTTTGAATTTGCATATTTTTACTTATCAAGAAAAAAAAATATTTTTTGACTTTTCCGAAATAATGAGCTCAAGTAAACATGTTATTTATTGCATGACAAACGCCTGTCAAGTTATTATTCTCTATATATCGAATTTGGTAAATTGATATTAAGCAAAACAAGTTCAAATTCCCCTGAAGACAACTTCATTTTCATTTATTGATTGCATTCTAAAACACATTTCTAAACGGAGCGAGTAGACTTAATGGATTTTAGATGACTCTAATCTTCTTTTTTCAACAGTTTCCAAGAAATTCATTTATACAAACTGTGTTAAATCTTAAAGTAAATATAGAATTTCTAACTCAATCAACCAATTGAAAAAATAGACTTAAAAAAAAAATCGACACAGACTTTATTGATAAAAAACACCATAGCCCATATACCCCTCTGTGTACATTTAGGATATAACCAAGATATCACTCAGCGCCAACCGCTTTGATATAGAATTTCATAATTCGGAATTCCGTTGCCAAGACAACACTAAAGAAAGTCCTGTGCAAAAGTTAGTCATCCATCAATGCACATCACTTGTTCATAACTATGGCACCAAGTGAAAAACGCACTTTATCCGACTAAGGGGAGGATGCTTTGACCATATCCGCAATGTGAAGCAGTGAAGCACCATCGACGAATTGAGAAAGAGAAGCAGCTGATCGAAATGCGTTGTTTCTCTAGACGCTCGTGTCCAATAACCTTTGCTTTTTATGGACAACCATATTCTGCTCCATATAATATCCTAGTGTAGATATCCAATGTGAATCTGAGAGTGAATGCATGTGTAAATTTAACGCAGTTCACATCCCTGGAAATTATTTTCGACGCATTAAAACATGCAATAACCGCGTGTAATGGATAGGTTTATTTAACGGCTTGCTATAACTACTCTACGATTTACTTTCAGTGTACGACCTATTTCCAACTTTCAAAGTACAATTTATGCCATGCTTGACCAGTTTAATATACGATCTCCAAACAAAAGTTTGAAATCAGCGTTTCTTTTATGCGTCATGTAAATACTGCGCCATTTTTATAATTTCATGCGACTGGAACGTGTCAAAAATAAAGCCGAATTTAATTTGACAATTGTCAATTGATTGGTGTTAGTAATCTAATACAAGTAATTAAAAAGAAGAAAGACAGAGCTGCTAACTGTCACAATGATTTGCAATAATTGTACAGTGTATGTGCCAACCAGATGCAATAAAAGTGAGAACAAATTAACAAAACTTTGTTGAAGAAGATAATGTAAAACAATGAGAAAACGCATAAAAATTTCAACACTTCCATTAGCGATCGTGCAAAATTAAATTCACCTAAAATCTGATTGCCTAAGATCCTAATTAACAAGTTTGTTTAATGTGTAAATAATTAATTTCCATACAAAAGCTTTTAAAAAAAAACATATAAGAAGTAATAAGTGATATGAAACACAACCTACAAACTTTGAAAATTGTTAGAAGTAGTTAATTCTAATTTCGCTTGTTTAGGTCTGATTTTGATAAAATTGATGAATAATTTTTTTTTCTCGAAAACTTCAATCTTACATACGTACAAGTATGATAAGATTATCCGCATTTTCCTTCTTGTAGTGTGAGAAAATGCAGTCGTGTCGCCCGCATAATCTGATTTTTCTCTTAAAAAAACAAGATTGCTTTTTACATTGTGCTGGGAAATCCGCACTTCATAATTCCATTACGACAACTTTTTGTCACTTGAAATGACATCGATTTCGCAATTTCAACATGCAAATTGAACTGTGGATTTTTCTACATCACCTTCAAGCAGAAGATGTAAAGCATTAATTATCTCTTCCAATTACCTATCAATACGAACAAGGTAAAATCAGTGTACTTAATGATTTATGGGGAAAATGTAGCTCTCAAGCGGTTAACCTTCTTTTAAGTAGCGCATATTGATTAGGAATCTTCAATCAATTTACATGCTCAAGTGTCATTGCTACTACACAAAATTATTACTCAACTCTTATCGCCCAATGACAACAGTTTAGTTAGTGATAATTATCGATTATATTTTCTTTTTTTTTATTTTCATTCAAGTACATTATTGTAGGCCATTGTGTGATCAATTCCGCAATTCTACCACGTATCAACTTTGTTGTCAACAGCTGTCAGTAGAAATAATATTTGCACCGCAGACATTGACTTGTAGTAGCTAAGAAATATTATCCCTATTACTACATAAAAACCAAAACCATCAAAATTCCTCAATTTTTTTTTCTTTTTTGAAATTAATAAAAATAATTTTGAATGTTTTTATTGACGTGCACATTACACTTAAAACAGGGCTCTCTTGTCCGACAACAAAAATTCAAACGGCTTTGATTGAATTTTAATTAAACTTGCTAAAGTAATTCTATGATGATGGGCTTGTCTTCCTTTCTCTTTTAATCCCCCTGCCACCTTTAAAACCTATTAAACAGTAAAGATCTAAGAAAACTGTTAAAATTTTAAAAATTTAAAAAAAAAAATAATCAAAATTTTCGAGAAAAAAATTATTCATGAATTTTATCAAAATCAGAAAATTTATTCACACAAGAGAAATTAAAATTCTCTACTCCTAACAATTTGCTTAAAAGTTTGTTGCAGAACTTAAACATTTTTTAAAACCGCAGCACAGTCTGCCGCATGAGGTTAAAACACACATCCCAGCAATTAGCATTCACCAAAAAAAATTCTAATTTCTTAAAACTGCCACATTATTTCTCATTAGCAAATTGCATTCTACATCTACTTTCCGGATCATCTTTTTTTCCCAAAATTAGGAATAAATAATTAATTTTTTCTACCAAACTCAACTTTAATACATCAAAACTTTGCTGACTAACACGATGATTTACCTAATTTTTAAAAACCGCCTGCACACACGTTAATGGTTGCGTGGAAATGTTGATCACAGCGTAAAACTCGCATGCAACATATAAATCTCGTGCTCTTCTTAATTAGCCTCTTTTGATTAATTAGCTCTTTTGTAGCGTAGAAAAACAACAAAAAAAAAAATCTTTTATCGAATAATCATTTTCTCTGAAAAACGCCTTTAAAAACAAGGCCAAATTTGCTCTTTGATTTAATCTGATAAACCAAAGAGAACATTGAACGAGCCATTAAATGATCTGATTAAAGAGATTACTCCATTAGCCCTAAAAGAAATTTCCTATTTATACATTCACCCGCAATCCCCACCCACTACCATACCAAGCGTTTTTTTTAAAAAGTTTCCCTATACCGGTATCTGTTCGGAACGCTTTCTTTCCCCTCTTTAGTCCACTCATGTATTGATCCAAGCCACCCACAGAGCAACTTTCCCAGGAACTGAATCTCCTTTCCCTATTCTTCACTGATTGTGTCCAATACCCTCTTTGACCCCTAGTGAACACACACACGCAAGACAAATCTCTGCAAGAATGACTTAAGAAAATGTAGGCCACATTGTATCAATCTTCTAAATTGCTTATTGGTTTTTTAATAAGATTTTATTGTTATTTAGAATTTGTTTTTTTTTTTTTTTGGATTGTTATATAAAGTATTGTCTTCGTTTTAATTTGTATGTTTTTTGGTTCCTTGGTGAGTGCAGCAATAGTTTTTAATTGGCTAATGGTTTTTGTTTTATGACTGTTTGATCATTTAGAAAGAGGCAATAGATTAATCAAGCTGTACACAGCTTCTTTTATGTCTCATGGTTTTTCTGATATCATCATCACACGCTCCCAACCTATCTCTTTCCTTCCCTCATTAGTCGTTAGAATAATCGGTTGTGTGTTAGATTTTTTTATGTCGACTTTTCTTCCATTAAGTATTTAAGTTTGTTCAATTTCGTTAAAGAATACTTACTGAACTTTAAAGGCTTCTTAATTCTATTGGTTTTCAATGTAGTTAAGAATCTAAACTTACTTAAATATTTTAAAGGATCGGTCATTACTCCTAAGTTGGGTTCTTCTGCTCAATTGCAGATTAGTTGCATTTCAAATACAACTAATCTGCATTCAATATTGTCTTGGCTAATGCAAGTCATTTGAAGACCGAAATTAAAAATAATCATGATGCTATAAACAAGTCGCAAAATTCATTCTTGACTTCAAAATATAGCTACCGTAATTTTCAAGTTAAAAGTGACTTTTCAGACTTTCATTGCTTTTAAAATGAGTTTTGTGTCATACTTAATGGGATAAAATGAATCAAAACAACAATTTTTTCTCTGTTAGGGAGGCAGATCAAATGTAGCAAAATATGTCATTACATATTTAGTAACTTTCATGTCAAAACCGGAGTAATCATATCATAATCTCAGCCCAGATAGAAATAGGTGGTTTTGCGCATGCCAATTGTATTTACGAAAAACATTAAATACAAAATATTAAAAAATAATTCGTTTCAAAACTCCTAATTTTTCCCTTCTCATGACGACTATTTTTAAAAGTTTCGTCGAATTTAAAACGAGAATTCAGAAATTAAATCTGCGCAGTGCGCTTAAATTTTGTAGTTGGGGACATCATTTACACATCCTAATAAGATTCCATGAGAAATCAGCATGAAAATAGGTAAGAATTGCAAAAAATGACGACAAATCACGGGTGCCGACACCAACGAACATCGTGGCCGCGGAACACGCACCTACGTCGGCCACGATATTCGCAGACGTTCCGTCAAATTTTTTTGTCATTATTTCAAGCAGTTGGAACAATAAAAATCAGCTCAATACACTATCCAACACTAACTTGAATTTCTTTATTATTGTTTATTTGTGGCGCAAACACAACAACAAAAAACTCGTAATTAAATTACGCGATTTCATAAAATACAAGAATTTTGATTTTATTTTTAATTTTTGCGTCTCGTAATTATTATTTTACGTGACGCACGCAAACCACCTAATAACAAAATATATATATTTTTTTTTAAAAAAAAAAAGATAAATAAAAATAATAATCTTGTGTCTAGTTTATCTGCCTCTTCAATTCAGTTTTACTTACTGGTCTTAGATTCCTCACAATCTGCTTGAAGCATATCTGTCAAAAAGCACAAGACAATTTCACCATAAAAAATAATTCTTTTCTTTTTTTCGTATTTAAATTCGCCCGTCAGAAGTCATTAAATAGGAGCATTTTTTCAAATTTATGATTGCATACCATTATTTCGACTCATTAATAACAATCACTCTTTATAATAATTACAATAACAAAAACCATCTTGAATTGAAGAGAGTCGAATGAGAACAGAAGATGTTTCTCCTGCCGAATTTTAAGCCCATAATTTGTGACTTGTCACCCTATCTCACAATAGGATCCCTTTCATAAATTACTACACGTCTTATATGTTAATGATAATGGGATCTCAGACACAACTAATTATATTTTTTCCCCCTTTCTCTAAAAATGACAAAAAAATTACCCATTTATTAAGAAAATCATTTCTTGACTTTTTTTAGAAGAACAAAAAAAAATAAAGACTAATTACTTCTGCTTGAAAAATGAAATAAGCGATGTAAAAGATTAAAATTTTCATAAATTTAATTTTTCAGAAATATTTTAGTTTTAATTAATATAATATCAAATTTACAAAACAACGCCAAATTCAAACTTTTCAAATTTCAAATTCTAAATGCAAGAAACTGAAATTAAATTTAAAACCAACGCTATAAAAAACAAAGATTTTATTTTTCACAAAATCAATACCGTAATATTTTTGTTTTTCACGCTCCTGTGCTGACATTGCATTTTCATAGCTTTGAATTTCCATATTTGCATAATTCAGTATGCTAACTCCTAAAAAAAACCATTTGCCATGAATATGTACACACATTAGTTCCTTGTCGAGCTCGTCAAAATTTACATGATATAGAGACACGCTACTAGTTACGTAAACGAGATACAAGTGTGAAGTAATGCAAAAAACATGGCTGATTTTCAACAAAATAATTTTTAAATTATTGGTTTAATTTGACTATTCTAATTGGTATTAAGATGCACACTGAGTGCTCTTGACCATTAATCCTCATTGTTTTGTTATGTACTCATTTCCCAACTAAATTCCACATGTAACTCGACACCTGAGGTTAACCCCTATGTCAATTTCTGTTTAATAGCAACCATACGAGTGTGTTTGACAACAAATGACAAATATTAATCTAAAACCGGCCGCATCATGTTAACCTCAAACTTATAGAAGGTCACCAGGTTAAATTTGCTAAACGTACTGTTAAAAATTCAAAGTAATTGGGCACATCAGCTTCAGATTCATTTGACTTTTTCCAATTTTCACTCACTGCAGCCTTGCATGTTAAGTAAGGTGATGCGGACACGCTTAAAACTCAGAGGAACCTCAGTTCAGACCTCAATGAACTTCGAATTGCAAATCAGTTTGATGTGGAAAAAAAAAAAAAAAAAAAAAAGAGGAAGGGAAAAAGCAATTTAAAAGAAAGTCAATCCCAACTACTTTTTTTCTTCTTTCTCTAAATGGTAATAAAAATGTTTCGGTTTAAAATGTATAAATGACCACATTAACGAATGTAAAATTCTTAACCAGTAACAAAATTGACCCTTAATGAATGGTGAATTTAAAATTTTTAACATGAAAATTATAATCAATATTCGTCATTTATAATTCTAACTTTTATAAAATTTTTGTCGCATGACTGACATCAATTTTTTTTCAATTCGGCAGACAAAAACGATAAAAATAAAAATTTAAAATCAAAATAAACTCAAGTACAGAATAAACTATAAATTATCATTTTTTTGCTGTTGTAAAATTACCAATAATTTTAATGCCGCGAAGCAAAGTCCAAATTATGCTAATTATACTAATAAATGCTGCTAACTTATGGCTTGTCCAATTTATTGCACTTAATTCATAGGTTTGGGCGGACGACCACAACTTTATTGCCTCGGAACATGAGGCATCTTCTTGATTCGCATAAAAAAAATCATTTCCGAACCAAACTATTGGGAAAAAAATTATTTGCACAGTGACCCCCAATTGAAAATCTTTAAAAATTGAAGATGAGACTTTGATAAACTTCGAAAAGTCAAGTAATAAGTATAACTTTTTGCTCGCGATTGTCAAGACTTTATTAAATATATTGGCCAAACCATAACTTAATAACATTTGCAATGTGTGTTGACTTCACCGCACTTGATCTTTAAAATATTCCTAAAATCTAGTTAGCAACTCAAGTATTTCCTTCTGTTCATTCACGTGTGTGATAAGACAGGCAAACAAAGTGGAAGCAAAGTATACTTTATTTACCCAAGTTTATTTTTTCATTTCATCATTTAAACATTAAACAAAAAAAAATATATATTTTTTGTAGTCTATGCTTAGATAAGAGATGATGTGCATTTTTTTTTTTGCATCTGAAATTTTTATGCATTTACCTTCTACTCCATAGAAGCAATTTAGCTAACTCATGGTGCCGACAAAACTAAGACGAATCGCTTTTTCTTTTATCATTTGTCATTACATAACGAAGATCGATTTTGTACCAATAGTTTTTGCACATGCTGATCACTTGAGAATTCCTTCGTCCTAACAATCCATTTCCAACACCAATTTTTTATTTTCCTCTTTTTGAACTCGGGACTCGGGTGCATTTGGTAATGAATCAAGCCTAAACTATATTGAAATTTATGTCTCAGGAATGTAAATTCTTTTGTTCTACAACTGGATTGGAATTATCCGCAACCACTCAACCACAAAAACAAAATAATAATAATAATAATAATAATAATGAGAATAATAATAAATTAAAAAAAAAAAAAAAAAAAACCTAAAAAAAAAATACTAAGCTGATTAAATTCATTTAACTAAAGCAGCAAAATGTTTGTTTACGTAGAATCGCATTGCCAGATGCTCCCAAAACCATCTGCGAGTGCTTGTATCACCAAGAGCAAGATTTGTATTTGAGCAAGGAAATGTTGGCACAAAATGTTCTTTTCTTTACTTGTTTTGGCCCATTCACAGACTCAATTACTGTGTGTGTGGAGGTTTGTGTTGCGAGGCAACTTGATTGCTGCCCAAGTGTTAAACCGATAGGCCTGCAGCCGAGAATTAAACGGCAAATCTCGTCCAACATTTGCTCCACGTCTGCAACATAAGCACAGGTTTAAGGGAATCAAATCAGTCTTGTGTGAGTACAGAACAAAAAGACAGAAGGAAAGGGAGAGAGAGAGAAAAAATTGCTTAGGTCCAAACTTTTCCATATTGAATACAAATTTTTCACCCTCAAGGAACATTCATCCATGAACATATAGTTCATCCAGTTGCCAGTCTTTCAATCAGCTTTTCCCCTTCACCTTTTTTCAATCACTAACAGAAATTCAAGATGAATTAGAACGAGCCTCGTTTTCATATTACTGTCACGAGGTACAATAAACTTTATAATAATTTTAAATTTGTGACATCGGATCCGCCGAGTCACAGTCACGACGCGGCACAGCGGCCATGCCAACGACGGCAGTAATACGCTAGGCACCGTACGCATGTCGCGTCCGGCAGCCTAACCGATCGGGGAGCTTTGGCTAATATAATTCCTTATTCTTTTGTATATATACACTACGTAAATCAGTTTATTTTGCAATAAAGACCGGTTCACTTTACACAACCAACATACCGGGTCGTTTAGGTTCTCACAAAATAACTAGAAACAAAAAATTAAAGGTTAAATGTAGTTAATCAATTATAATTTGTGACTACAATGATTAACCTATAAAAATTATCTCCCGCTAAGATAAAAACTTTGCAACTCTTATAGGCATAAAAAAAACTCATTTAATTTAATAATCAGAATTTTCCTCTAGGTCTGCAATAAGAACTAGAGCTGATGGTTACTCCGACCTATCAAGTCAAGATTTCACCTTTCAAATTAAAACTATAATTAAGACGTGTGGGAAAGGTTCATCTAATGCTATTCTAGCAAAATTAATTCCCGCTGAAGCTTATTAAGGTGGAAAATTGATATAGCAGCCTGGCATAATTCGAATTAAATTCGAGATGTACTGTCATACACGAATTGTATATAATTTTTAAAAAAAATTTTTTTTTTAGCTTACTCACTTTCAGCTGCACCTAAAAGCAAAAAATAATTTTTTTAATTTATCTACTAATTTGATTCATTTAAGTGGGTAGCTGTGTTCGAATATTCCATATACTATACTCATCGCGACATAAATGCAGCCACCCACTTGAATGAATCAAATTAATAGATAAATTTTAAAAAATTAATTTCTGCTTTTGGGTGCAATCGAAAGTGAGTAAGATAAAAAAAATTTTTTTAAAAAAATTATTTTCGGTTCTACTTTTTAGTCATAAATCAACTGTTAAAAAAAATTATGACTAAAAAATTATGACTAAAAAATGGCGGCCCGCAAAAACTGCTCACTGGATAATGACTGAAAACACAATTCGGACGCCATCTGGTGGCCGAATTTCGAAGTTAACGAAACGGGAAAATGCAAAAAAAAAATTTTTGCGATTCAGATGCAAAAACAAACTATAGATATGTTCAGCATCAAATGGGCCATCGTTAGAGATGCAGAACATTTAATTTCACCAACTATTAGTCCCAAAACAAACGTGCTACTTTTTAATAGCTGAAAACACAATTCGAGCGCCATTTGCAATATGACGTCATACTGATGTCATCCAACACTCGCCTATAAACCAATCACAGACGGGTTGGAAGGAAACAAGGAAACAAGGAAACAAGGAAACAAGGAAACAAACAGTGAAGTTAAAAGAAAGTGGGTAAAAAAAACTATTCATTTTAAGTCTAAAAATAGCAATTCAATCAATTTGTTTCTTGCCTCCCACTGTCCTTCTTTCAGGTCCAGCTGTTGGCAATTCCTTCTGATGTACTGGTAACAGATTGCATGAACACAAGTTTTGGAATAGTCACCATAACAGATGCAAATGGAGATGGAGACAGCTGTCAAAAGCCTATTGATTCAGTACATACACTTAAGACCAAGAGAGTATTGCTTGCTTCTAGAGAATAATCGCCCTCAATGAACCTTCTGCATGCATAAACTTCAGAAATATGGAGACAAGAGTCAGTAAAACCACAGAAATGACGCCTGAAAACCCAACATTTAACTTTTTTCTCTTGAAACCATACAAATTATGTTTACAGTATATGTAAATTTATGCAATGGCAGTACTGCTACGTTTTGTTCAAGGAATTATGAGATACAAAAAAAAAAATTAAAAAAGAAGAGAATAATTTTATTTTTTACTACCTGCGACAGTACCCTAACGTTTTAAGACGCATAACTATGCTCGAAACATTTAATGCGTGACTGTCAGTCTTCTTTAGCGATTGGAATTAATGAAATGACCATTTTACCACTAACAGCTCAAAACAGCAGTTTAATACAGCCATGATAGAACATAACCATAACAAACAGCATCTTACCAGTGCACCGTGTGACACAAGAGAATCATTAAAACTTTAACTATATTGACAAAAATGACCCAAAATAATTTTTGTTTATTTTTAAAGTTTCTTCAGTTGACCCACTCACATTGGCCTCTCTTCCATATGTGCTTAAACTAACATTAGCCATTGCTGTTTCATAACTACTGCTAGAGCTCTACTGTCCACACAGTCAAATAGTTGCTATCCTCCTCTTTCACCTCATCCAATATCCAACATGTAGGATGCCGGTGTCGAGCAGCCAGCTTCATCAGGGCAAACTGCCTGCATGTGATCTTTTTCCAAGATCACATGTGTATACACATTGGAAGTGAAAGTTACACTACTTGGTCAAACCCTCGCTATATCCTTTGTATATAGTATGGACCGATCCTATCATTGGAAAAAGATTGGATCATAACATACTAGCCGGCAGTTTATAGTAAAGTCAAAATGAAAAAAAATTTACAATTTCATTTCAACTTATCCAGAAAATCTTATTTCCAATCGATGTTTTCAACTCGAACATAAGCGCCGAGTACACTAGTTTCCTAGAACTCGAAAAGCAAAACCAATGTCAATATTTTTTTAGGTTATTCCAATTTGATTTAAAACATCGATCAATATATTTATTGTCGTTTTGACCATTTCCAAATGTCGCAGTCCCTACATAACTCACATTCTAAGTAAAATTGACAGTTTGAAACAATATTGAGCGCATTATGCCGAGTAAAAATCAATTATTTTCACCTGCTACGTGCCCGAAATTCAGTTCCCACGTTTAATGCCCTGATTTTTCCTTTTATACGTATAAAATGCCATCCTAATGCTGCATTACATATAAGTTCATGTACATTGTAATAGAAATATACATCAAAACTTCTAAACGTATTGATTCACGACGCCATGAATAATGTTGAAACGATCTGTCAATACATTTGGCTAAATCGTTCATCGTTATACATCATTCCCATATCATACATCACACAGCTGGTATAATATAGCGATTCCAATGTACATGTAAACAGAATTTGAGCATTACTTTATCTCTCTTGTCAAAAAAAATAATAAAAAATTGACAAAAAAAAATTTAAAAAATATCTCACAAGCCATTAATTTCCTAATTCAATTTATTACAGTCCCGTACAGGGTAGTTGTTTCTTAATTGCAATTTTCCCATGCTGCTGTTAATCAGGCTGCAACTCATGTTACCATCTGATTTAAAATTAAATTTAAAACAATCAGTATCGAAAATATCAAAAGGAAAAAACTAAACTAATTAGCGATTAATTTTCAACTTTTATAAGTTACCTACACATCATTAAAAATATGTAAAGTGTCAAAACAAGAGTTTCCAATCATTTACTAACGTAATTTAATACCTCTAGCTGAAATTGGGGAATATTGCTTAGTTTTTGCCCATGACCCATAATCCCCGCATTGGTCTTCAGGGATTTTACTGTTCTAATTACACTGATCAGTCTAACAAGTAATTAGTAAGCAGTGGGAAATATTCCCTGCAATAAATCACAAGCCGTTCCTATTTTTTCCACAATTTTTTTTTGGTTGGGGTGGAAATTGCAGTGGAGAAAGTCTAAGTTGAATGTGAAAAACAAGTGTGAATCACAACTGGGTGCTATAGGAAGGCCGAATCATTTTATCACCGTTCAAAGCACGCACACACTCATTTGGGTTTTCTATTTGCTCGGCCTAATTGCCTTTCGAATGGTTCACACTTTAATTAACTGAACATTCGCCAACTTTAAGGCGCCCCGTTCCTCTTAATGATGTGCTTGCCATTCTTTGTTGTTCTTGCACAGTGAGAAAATGCCTGTTTTCAAGACCTGACTTTTCATTGTTCCGTGTCTTACATCCAAACATGAGTGTTTTGTTCAGGTTCCAATATGTGCCCCATGTAAATGTGCCACGCTTTTGAATCAAGTTGAAATTAAAGTCTCTACATCACCTTTGTTTCGAGTAAAAACGTATTCAATTAAGTCTTTTGTTGACTTTTTGTTGCATTAAAAAGTCCATTTAAAACTGAAATATCTGAATCGTTTGATTGGATTTCAGAATGACAATAATTAAAATGATAAAAAAATTACATTACTTTAAAAAAAAAATTGTTTGAGCACAAAAAATGTTAATTAGCAATGAATTATTTGCATATTTTCTGTCTAAGTCTATCAGAATTGACTCTTTTTTCCCACATTAATATTACTTAAATTCATTGAAAATAAACAATTCCAGATTGGCACTAATAAAAGCTGAATAAAGCTGAATTAAACATTACTTGCCTTGATTTCGCTTTCCAGCAATGTTTCTTGAACTTCTGCAATAATAAATTTAAATATAATTAAAATTTAAATCATTCTGTCGACTGCTTCGCCTTTACACTAAGACTATGATATATATATACGAGGTCCAGGTCCCAATTGGTAAGGTCGCAAGTGTATGCCTGTGTAGAGAACTTTTAAGTTTGACCTGTTAAGAAAGTCTTGGATGTCTAGACTTTTTTTCATACTCGCTTCTTAAAGAGACAAGCGACGCTAAGCCGCAAGCGATTATACAAACTCCTATAAACTCATCACTCAATACCTCATAAAAAGTTTGATATTATATAATTAAAATATTTTTTTTGTTTAAATTAACTTAATGATGAGGGAAAAATCATCATTCTTTCACTTGTGCATGTGCAAGATACCGGTATTTGCCCCTATGGCAGCATCCATTACTCCATGCACCTTACAGTCAACCTGAATGACTTTTAATTAGTATAAAATCAACCAAGTAGTAATCATGGATTTCATAACCAATGACAAATTTTAATAACACTTTATTAAACTCATTGAATTTCAAATTGATAATTGATCACGATGTTTTGTTATATTTATTTATTTTGGAAGCAAATTAATATTTAATTTTTTATAACAATAACATCTTTATTTTAATGTATGAAAAAACTGTTAAAAATATTTTGCAATTTACATTAATGCAAAAATAAAGTTCTCTTGCATAGTTATCCATCAAAACTACTTCTTTAATAGGTCAAAATCAAGACCCAGTCTCGCTGTATACACCCCACATAGCATTTAATCCAAGATAATCCTTCTGTTACATATCCATAACACAAATCTTGCCGACTCAACTCTTCCTTATGACGGACGTCATCCTAAAACCTGATTACAACATTTTGTTTTACATAAATTAACGCAACCCTTAGAAAATAACGTCGACTCAGTAAAGCAATCTTGGCTCATGCTATCTTACTTTATGTGCCGAAAAGATTATCATAGATTAGTTTAAATCTAAGCAAATTGCGTAATTTCCTTATTCTACATCATGTGTAAAAATCTTAGCGTGTTGTCTTGTGTCAGGCTTGAAATCATTAGCCGAGTAACACTTAAATTTGAACAAAAACAAAAGCTGAAGCAAAGTTTCATTAGAAAAATAAAAATTAAAATCACATAACAAAACGAAATCTTTTTCGTGTAAAATGGACCAACAAATCCGAATTTAGTCATCACGCAATCTTGATCTGTGGACGCGACTAGTCTTATCGGTTTAACTCGCGGTATCAGACAATAGAGAACCACATGCAATTAATTTTTAAATTAACAGCTATTCCGACTGTCCTACAACGAATGCACACCCGATTTCGCTAATTAGAAGACGTGTTTAACTTGTTCTTTTTACGCTGCCCTACACACTCGCAGAGTCGCAGTTCTGTGGCTGATCGGCTAGCTGATTTAACCATGCAGCTTGCACGCATCATTGCAATCAACACGTGAAAGCTGGTTGAAACTTTAACCATCGCTCCATTTATTCGACAACTGATTTTTCTACATAAAGCATTCACTCGTCGATTTAAATAAATCTCACATAAAAAAACAACACAATTTTACCCTTAATCACTTTGCATTTGTATTTCATGCTTATATATGATAAATGGTATATGGTATTCATCAATGCAAACTATTGATTGAATCAGTATGTAAGGAAGGTGTCGTCTATCTTTTACGGTGACAAGAGTTTAGGATAAAAGCGTCCAATATATTGATCAGCTGTCGACTTTGTTAGGTGATCAAAGCCAAAGAATTATCTTCTTTCACTATGCATTTGCTTGTAAGCCGAGTCCTTCATTGAAATGCGTTGAATGAACCTAATGGAAATTGCTGCCTTCAACCTATTTGTCTCCCTCTAATTTCCACACACCGTACACAGAATAACAGATATTTTAAATTGAACTCATATGAGCTGTATTTACGTGCGACCAAATATTAAGATAAAATGCATGAATGACTAAACTGACATATAATTTAATTAATAACATGGTTAAGAGCACTTCACACACATACCCCATATTACTCTAACAACATAATTAAATCTATTTATACAACAGATACAACAGATATTTATACAACACGTTTTAGAGTGTAAAATGAAGAACAAAAAACATAGCAGCATTTTACTACTTAAAGGAGTAAATGTAAATGTAACAAAACGCGTTATTTTACAATTACTTTTATGCCGTATTTCTTAATTTTACGAAAAAAACTTTCTAGTATACTTCACTTTCCAGTTTCTACTCATTTGTAAGCACTTTAGACTACTTTTACCAAGACTACGAGCTAGATCGAAGAAAGAAAAAAAATTTGAGCATCACACATATTGAGAAGGCACTTCAACTTTCTCACAAAAGGAAAAAGTGTCTTATTGGATATCGTTCGAGCACAATCTGAAATTCCTTCTCCTACTTCGCCTTTACTGCGCAAGGAGACCTCAAACATCCATGTCTTTGTGAGATATAGTTATTGGGGAAATCACCTTATTCATATTGTTCTGTTGTCGTAAAGGGAAAGATGGCTTCCATTCCTTTCCTATTCACCTCAAGAACCGATTGGAAATGGTGCGAAAGCCAATAGCTGCAAATTACTTCCATTTGGTTGCGCACATGTTGTGAATCCGCTCTAATTCCTCAGAAAGGCAAACCTCAAGAGTTCGTGTGCATTAATATGAAATTATATTTGCTTCCCCCTTGCAATTGTTTTTATTTTTATCTTGTCGTCCACATCCCGACATGCAACAATCAAAAGTGAATTAGATTTTTATTTCCAATGCAAACATCCTCTTGTGCTTTTCTATATTTATACGTTAATAATAAATTCTGCGGTAGTCTCTTCAACGAGAGCAAAGAAAAGCATTCACTAGACTTTCATAAGATTGACCTCTGACCACTAGCTATAATCCTCGACAGATTGGGCGTATTAAATGTTGGCAAACGATTCGCCGTGACAAAACCGCTTGGTGAATATTCATCTACAGCGACAGACAAACAGTGCGGTAATTGATGCAATATGGAAATGCAAATATGATTGTATTAAAAGTGTGTTTGCCTTTTGAAGGGAATAAATTTTGTTTTCAATAGCGAAGTCGGCGAGAGTAAATATTTAACTAGAAATAAATTAAAATTAAAATATTCATAGAATTGATAAAACATTTAAAAAGTAACCTGAATGTAAAAATTTAAAAATTGATGACGTCACATAGATGTGACCTAGTGAGAAAATACGAAGAAAGAACAGTCTATAGGAGGGAGTTTCTACAGATTCCTGGACTCCTGATAAATTAATGCACCCGATTGGCAATCAGGGAATGTGAGCTTCAATTTCCAGTCCTGAATTCCTCTAGAACCCACAGCATTTGTCTCATCTGTCACAATTTTAATCATTTATTGATCTCTTAATTAAGCCCACATTTTTCGACAACTAATACTCTTAACTACATTACCACGAAATACTAAAATAGAAATTCTATTTCCTGGCATATCAAAGCATTAAAAAATAAATAACCCAAAATGCACCAAAAACCTAATTGTAATTCAAATTCAAACAAGAAATAGTAAAAACTCTTCAAAATACAAAATCAACAGTAGTAATTTAAATCTGGATCAACAGTTTGCTAAATCTAAATAAACATCAATTCACAACAAGTTTTGTCAAGTATAATATTTACATTATGTTGAAGTTTGAAAAAAAGAGATAAAAGATTAAAGAATTTCAAAGTGCTCCATATACATTGAGCTTTTCCCTAACAACATTCATGATATTCGCCATCTATAATCCCTTATCTGCGCAATCCTAGCTAATGTCCTAGCAAGAATCCATGAGAAACAAACATCTCAGGCTACTAAATGTGCATGCAGTCATCCACTTGAGCGATCTACTTCTCCTGATCTAATGTTAGTGCATTCAATCTCCAAAACATCAGACTGTATGAGAAGCAGCAAGAGAGCACAAGGGTCTTATGGTATTCCATAAATCACAGGACCAATGTCTCAGTTCCAATGTAAACAGAGGAGAATCACGTTCTCGAGACTCCACCTCGGCGTTTCAAGACACAGGACGAGGATATATTTCACGCGTTATTTTATCTTTTGGGTTTGGCTTCCTAAATGACCGCCGATATTTCACTGGTGACGATGTTTCACTTCTATCAGATAACCAGGGGTAGATATTTAATTTGACTGGCCACCTGTCTTGTTCATTCGGAAGGAATCAACCGGAAGTGGTCGTTTTCCGTCTTTATCTTGCGTGGTTTAAAGATTATTTTCAAAAATAGTCGGATTTAAACAAAAAAATTCTTGTTTAAATACGACTCATGCATATTAATCAAGTGTTTCTTTCATTTTATTCCTTTTAATTTTTTTAATCCATGATGTTTATACGAAAACTTCAAAGCATGCCGCGCCTTATTTAGCAAGGGTAAATCTAAGAAAATTAGAAAATATAATCTCAAAGGAAACTCCAAAATAATTTAAATCAAAAATTCATTACTTAGCACTTATCTTGAATTAAAACCTCAAAAAAACTTGTTTAAATATACCAATAGATATATATGTTCCATACATCTGGATGACTAGTATTTATTAACGATCTTTGTATATCTATTTACCAAATTTCTCGCTTTCGTGCATCAGACGAAAAAAGAAAAAATAAACAATCATAAAAAGTAGAAAATGTGATTGCCACATTGGTTTTTTTTTTTTTACCAAAAAGTACTTTGAATTTACTCCACAACTACTCATTCTTTTTATTTTCTTCTAGCACAATGGCTATGACAAATATTCGTGCTGCCATCTTTCACACAGTTGTTCAGCCTCTAGTATAGCAGTAAATCAAAATAAATGCAATGGTTATTATAATGGGGGGAAAAATCGCCCATTTGTACCACAAAAGTGGTTCAGTTTCAAACAACTTTTTTTTCAAAAAATAAATATCAAAAATTCAATTATTCAAGTTGTATTTACTACAAAATGGTTACTTCTCAATTGACTAAAAAAAAAATGAATTTAAAAAATCGACTAATTCACTCATTTACAGAACAAAATAAAAATTCACCTGAATATTTTATTAATAAAACGTCGAACATTTCAAAATTTCCATACACAATAAACGCATAAAAAACGAACTTATAATCTTACACCATCTCCAATATCAAATCCAATATCCAAGATCATTTTTTTTCTAAGGAAACTAAATATTGAGAAGTTCCCAACGCACACTTGGACACACCGACATATTGCATAATGATATATTATTCAGAGAAGCATTCCCGTAATATTCTACCCCAAACCCCCTTTTTTTCTGCATGGAATTTCAAAGCAGTCATAGAAGCTACAGCAAATGGAAAACTGGAGTGTGCTGGCATCACCCAAACGTCAGAGACGCGACCGCATAGAAAATTTGCACGTTTTCACTTGGCAAAAGTAAAATACCTTTGATGTTAGCAAAAAAAATCTCATTATCTCCAGCTGTTCAACTAGAATACTACAGATATAAATTCACTCTGATACAAAATGCATTTATATCGACTTTATTCTCAAAATGTGTTGATTTTTAAAGTGCAAAACTAGATATTCACACTTTATTCTTCATATAATTAATCATCTGAGTCATAATTTAGCAAAATATGGAAATTTTTGGCTTGTCCCGTATAAAAATGTAAAATTCTGAGTATTCTAATGATGTGACCGTCATTAACCAAATTTCCAAATATAATAAAAACTAATTTTCATTCCTGCTGTACGAGTTTCATCATTTCTCTGTGATTGTAGCAGCCTTTGCATGCTGTTCCATCAAGTTATGGATTTGTATCAATCACATGCTTTACAATTTTGACTTGAAATTGAATTCATGCCAGACAAAAAAATAAGTTTCTCAAGGCCCCAGCAGCTGCGATTCAAATTTTATTAATTTATTTTTTTTTCTCACACTGCTGTATCAAGATTCCATATGCAATGCAGAAGAAATACATCAGAGAATATTAGAAACAAGCAAAGAACTAGACACTTTTTGATCATTTTTTTATTCTTTTCTGCCTTATACTTTTTGATTAGATTTTAAGTATAAAAAAAGACAGATTTCAGCAAGAAATATTAAGAATAAACAACAGACAGTTTGCGAGGTCACGAACGAGATTTATTTTATTACGAGAATGCCAAATAACAAAATATGGTTAAATTTAAAATATTTTAATATTGCAAGAATGCTCATTCATACAGTGGTGCAACAGCGAGACGCATTCTCGTAATAAAATAAATCTCGTTCGTGACCTCGCAAACTGTCTGACGTTACTAATTATAATTTACTAAAAAAATAATAAATCATAATTTTATAACAAGTCCTTTAATACATAATTAAATTCCAATCTAAAAGTTAAAACAAAACTGACATCTTTAACCCCCTTAGATCCTGCTCATTAAATAGTCTTTTTTTACCCCTTGAGGACCCTGATTTGGGTAAGATTTAATTTTAATGAAAAATTTCGAAGATATTTCAATATTAGTAAGTCTGTAATTTTCTGCCCTCCTAGGTTCTCCAATCTCAAGCATAGCTTCAAGTTAGGCTTTCCCGTATTACTGCAAGAGCGCTTCTGCATGTGATAGATATAACGCCATATTTTAACACCAGACTGAGTTCATGTTGCTGGCTCAATATTTCAGTTACCTGTCTAGATCTCTACATCACAACTGAACCAAGCAACAAAAATATTTCCACTTCCAATCTGTATCACTGTAACTGTATGCAGTTATTTACTTGTTATGAAAATAAAGTCTCATATGGGAACTTCATTTCCATGGCATCTGCAGTGTGGTACAGATTATTCAGCTAGAATTGTATATATGAAACCTTTTAAATATATAGATAAAGAGGAAACCACCCTCCTATGATCATATGTGGCCATTAGAACACAGAAGTTGAGTATTGGGGGCCCAAAGCGAGCGCCGCATCGGCCTTCAGTGGAAGATAACCACAAGAGAATCGTGACTCTTGCCCCGGAGTCCACGTCACTCAAATAAACCTCAAAACAGTCAATACTCTATTTTTTCCTTCTTTTATGTATATATATATATATATATATATATATATATAATTTTTTTTTACAGTAGTTCACAATCTGCAAATTAAATTTTATATTTATGCTGCATAAAACATTTTAGTAGGCATGTCCAATACTTTCCCTTTCCCTGTGGGGGAAAACCTTGTACTGGTCAGTACTTGGATGGGTGACATACCGAAAATCCCAGATATTTGTTATCCTTGCCTGATTTAAAGTACCGTTTCTATGGCAAGAACATCTGCCATGCAGCTCTAACCGAATTTGTGTGTGATTTCTCCAGTTTTTAGTCCTTCAACTTGCATGACCAAATAAATAAAAATTATATAAAAAATAATCAGAAAAATAAATCTTCCTCAATCTCAGAAATATTACAGGGGTTGCGAACTTGCGATTCTTTTTCATATTACACCTCAAATGTCAGACCTGTCGATCAAGCGCGTTGATTTGCATACTCAGGTGTATTTGAGGCATGAAAAAACCGCAAAAAAATTAAAACTGATAATTATTTATAAGCCGTTTGCCGTGACACGATAATTTTTTATTTAACACAGGTAAAAGTTGTTAACTACAAAACCACAGCAATTACTCAAGCTATCTTGCAAAATGTGAGTTGGGAATTGATTTTCTCATTAGCTCATTTAAATTTGAGCGACAGAGATGAACGGACCAAGGTGAAAAGGCAGAATTAATGTGCAACATTGCCGGTTCGCTGGCTCCACCATTTAAACTGTTTGCACTCGTTTGATTGGTCTATCACTCAGTTGAGACATTTTAGTTGAAGCAATGCTTGTAAAGTTATACCTTTCATACTTAAAATTAAATAGATGAAACATATTCATAAATCAGCGAAGCCGACAACAAAACTCCAAAATCACAACAATGACAAAGATTAAAACATTTTTTATAATTTTCACTTTCCCCAATAAAACAAATTAATAAAATGAAATTTAAATGAAACAAACAATTTTCCCACTGCTGTTTTACCTAAATTGTTCTCAACAAAATTAAACAAATTAAAATAATTTGCTGCATCCAAAAAATTTATCTTAATTGAAATAAATTAAGATGGCGTGAACTTTTAGTTGTTCCACGCTTTAAAATGAGTTTAGAATCGTGCCAGATATTAAAGTGGATGTATTCACATCCATGACGGGATTCTGGACATTTTTTGCACTTTAAATGGCAATCTTACAATTCAATTTCACTAATATGACATTATTTAAACCACTTAGGGTGAAATGTAGCATTATTCCTTTAAAAGACAATTTCAAATCACTTGACAAAGCAAGCAGAATGACCGGTGATGTTTTCAAGCGAGATAAAAATGACTGCTATTATTGCAAGGCGATTTAACAAATCGGAACAATTTGGACTTTCCTATTTCTTACAAAAATGAGCAGCGCTCTAAGTTGCTCATTTCCGATTTCGCACTCTTAATTTTTTTATCATTATTTTCTTTAGAAAAATTATAAAAACCCAAAGTTCAATTGTTAAATACAAATCCGATACTGAAACCCCTAATGTGTTTTCCTTGTGACCCAATGGCAAGAAGAAACAGGAACTGTCTTATTCATTAAAAAGACAAAACATCATCCAACAAAAACCACAAAAAGTGTTATATAAAACTAAAAGCCGAAGAAGACTTCGTAAATGTTGCTTATTACTGTATGTGTGAATAAGACCATCATCATTGAATTTATATTAGTTTAAACATAACTCCCATTTTATGTCGGAACATCAGAAAATAATATATGTAATTCTTGCATTCTTACAACAATATATCCACATTGTACAATAATTTCTTTTCGGCGAAAATAATTCCAAGAAACTGTTTTATATACTGTACAAATATTATCCTAACATAAAAAAGTTGAATTGTGTGTTTATATTCCCATGTTATGAATTTGAATATTTTATACACCCACACATCAGCATAGCGATATAAGGGTTATAGCTTTATGCATGTTTGCACATTACTTCCGTCTTTCCTACAATCCAAATACGAATTTAAAATTTCATTTTATTCAATCCCTCCAAAACAAATAGTGCTTATTATTCAATTCCATGTCTACAAAAACTAGAACTCGATATCACTTTGCAATCAAAATCCTACGAAACAATTTCGAAACCCACTGAATAACATTGTTTTCAGAGCACATAAAATATAAAATCAAGATATGCACAATTTCCAACTTGTAAGAAATAAACTTTCTACCGAGTCATTTGATTGACTCTCAAACTAAACAAATAAATGCTACGGCATGCATCAGTCTACTGCCATTGAAACCAACTATTCAAGCAATTTAGCACGAAAACAAGAGGCCCATTCAAATTGGTGTTCATACAAAAGAACCCTTCGATCCAATAAATGCAGTGGACTGTGTCCAAATCAGCTAAGCATTTGGCACTGAAGCCAGAGGTTGCCTTTAGATTGACCTCCATTTTAAGAGCTTCTATATTCACTTGATATTCGACATTTTCCTCTCATACCTACTATGTGTGCTTTTTTTTTCCTTTCTTCTTCTCTTTCATTTCAATAAAAGCCTTTGCTCAGAAATTCTTGTGTATATGGCACAATTTACATGTTATTAGCATATTTCTCATTTTTGTTTCACTCCCATGAGAATAATAAAGGTGACCACAAAAATGCTGGGTTAGATCCAATACAATTTAATACAAGAAAAGTCATTTTCCTTTGTTTAGTTGTGTAAGAAAATTACTTTCTTTTGCATTATATAGTGTTACATAAAGCATTATCTTTAGAAGAAAAAAACGAAAATCCATTGATTTCTAAAGTAATTTTCATTTTTCAATGCCTTGTTTTCTTATTTATTTGTCCTTGCAATTGTTTTTCCACTTTAATCACATGACTACATTTTTTTTTATTGCAATTTAACAATCTTAAGCTTTTGTTGCACCAGTTTTAATTAATGAAGCAGACATTCTGCTTTCAATGATACAACCCAGGCCATTAACTTAAGTTTTAATCTATTCCTCAGTGTTACAAAAATGCACAAGTTGCATTCTCTCCAAATTCCAATTCCATTAGTTCATCGGTCGAGGAAATGAAAACAAGCAACAAATTATTGGACAACGAAACACAGAGAAACTTCAGCAATCAGATATCCTATTTAATCCTGGTTGGTTTTCATTTCCCACACATTGGAAACATACCACAGACAAATGGCCAAAACAAAGATTGAAATCACTATAGTGTACAAGTGATTAAATGTTACTACTGGCCACTGGCTCAGTTCACTCTATCTTCATGTAAATGCATACATAGACGATCAATGTTTGTCCGATGAAAGACTTTTTTAATAAAAGAAGCAGAGGAACTAAACACACGCTAGATATCAATATTTAAGGCCATAAACTGAGGATGTGCCCAATTTTTAAGTTCATAAAAATACTAGTATAAAATATTGAGTTCTATGCGTTTTTTCAATTTTATGTTTTCAGTTTCATAGCTTTTAACACGGTTTCTTCCTACATGCTCACTAACAGGTTTTCAAAAACATAAAAAAAAATTATACGCGGTCTAACCTCGTTATACCGAAATTAAACCTCGTTGTAACAAGTTAAAAATTTCCAAAAGTAGATTTCACATGTAAATGCCTGCTTATTGCGAAAACTCGTGAAAAGACATCAAACTGTTTTGTTTTTTTATTTTTAATGATTCGCTATAAGAAAATTTGATTAGACAGTTTGCGATTTCTTGTACGAGATTGAAAACGAGATTTAACACACGATACGACATTTTATTAACGAGATTTAAAATTTTTAAATCTCGTTAATAAAATGTCGTATCGTGTGTTTGCGATTTGTCACGAAACGTGTTACATACGCCACACAAATCGACAGCAACAATTTTTAGTAGGACTAGACAACTTGTCACAAACTAAGCCTAAGCATTGGGCTTGTGGTTTGTGCAAGGTGTTTGACTGATAAAAAAACTAACCTGAGATATTGAAATCGACACAAATTTGCCAACATTGCAGCCAAAGCAGAGAGAAAATGGCGGCAGAATTTCACGACAATTGTTGTATTGTATGCAGTGCGCATGCGCAAATCAAGTCGTATACACGACAATTTATACGAGATTTTTGAAAAACCTCGACCGAGACCTTTCAAACGAGAATTTTTAAGGTGAGATTTTTAACAATATCTCGCTATTTTGGCATTCTCGTAATAAAAAAAATCTCGTACAAAAAATCGCAAACTGTCTATTGTTAACTAAAAAGCTGCGAAAGCATAGTTCAACTGCAATGCTTTACAGTTCCAAAAATATGTAAAAATAACCAAAAAATAGCCAACATAACCACATAACTAGATATACTTGTGTATACGTATATTTACATATACATATTATGGTCATAGAATCCATTAATTTAACCCTCGGATATGCAAGCTTTAAAAACAACATTAGTGGATAACCCATAAACACAATCATGTTCATATTTCGGGTCAAGTAGTTAAAGCGCTGTTGCATTTGGTTGAAAAAACTGCCGCTGTTGGCGCTAGTTTTTTCCAAAAACGACCACTGCACATGCGCACAAAGTTTCATCTTTACTTGGCTTTCCTGCTTCACAATCTTTTTTCAATGTGATCGTCTGCTAGTAACCCTAAACAGAAGCGCTTTAGCCAATATGCAGTGAAGCCGGCTTTTTTTTTCTGCTGGAGTTTTAAGGGCTAAAATTTGTCGATCATTTATTTTAATAAATATCAAAGCAAATACTTCAAATTTTTTTTTATATAAAGTTTATTAGTATTTGAACAAAGTCAGAAAATTTCAGCTTCATAAGATAAGCCAAAAAAAAATTTTCCTATTCAAGAAAAGAGCTGAACACAATTGTGTCATAGGTAGTAAATTTCCCATTGAACTAATGATTGTTTATACATTTCAATTATTTTCTTACTCCCTCAACTTGTTGTGTTGAGAGAGAAAGAGAGAGAAAGACCACACAAAATTCAGTTGTACATTTTATAACAACAAACAACAAGAACATAAAAACCTTTTAGTGATTCAAGCGAAGCGTGTTATTCATACCTTTGTAGAAAATAGCCTCTTTTTATTACAGGTCTACATATGAATTCTTTGACCATAAAAAAAGATAACAGAATAAAGTTGTTTTCACTTATCAGTAGTCCAAAGCCTTGTAGGCTTATTGCATTCATAATGCCTCTATACGCTAGACCTAATTCCAAATTCAGTGCAGGCGCATACAAGTGCCTATAGAATCGCAAGGCTAAAAAGAAATCACTGCTTATACTAAAGATTTTCTCAGATAGCTATACAACTTTGTTGTTGACTTTGGGCTCTAGACCACTGCCTGCAGATTGGAGAATACACAAGGTTGGTTGTCTTTTCTATTGAAATATGACTTATTTACTCAAGCTATACAAGCAGAGAAACTAATGATAAATGAGCTCTGGATGCTTACAGCTTTGCTTGGGTCAGTATTGGCAAATCGAAACCGTTCTTCAATTATTGACATTGGTTAATCTCAGATAAATTTTCTAGTTGCCAAAAAGAAAGTTGATGATCAATTCTGTTTATTGAAGTAAAGTTGCAGGAAATTTGTAATTTCCGAAAGTCTTTTGGGAATAAATTTTTTTCAAACTTTTTCAATGATTAATTGGGTTCAATTTACCTAGAGGAAGTTATTAAGTCCATATTTTGAGTCAATCAAAGTGTTGGTATTAACGATTTGCAACTAATGCATTATTTTATCGAACCGTTTGTACTGTGTAAATTTCATATGCAATTATGAAATATTTACTTTAAAAACATGTTTTGCTAAGTAAATTATTTGTTCAACATCAAAGGTTTTGGTTTATGGAGTGATGCACTATTGAAAACCTGTGTCAAGTTCGAGAAAAGACGTAGAAGTCCTTGCTCCACGTCAACATAAACAAAATCTTCGTTGGATGCTGAACAAAACAAAATGAAGCTGTTTTCAAAATATTCCACAAACTGCATTTGTTTAAATTGCTAAGCAACAAGAAAAATATGTTTCCAAGCAAAGAGTTATGTAGATAGAGCACATTGTTTTGAATCACTTGCCCGTACAATTTCCTCAAATTGATACAATTAAATGTGATAAAAAAAACAACCTTTCTTTCAAAAATTCATTTCCAAACCAAAACAACATAATTTAAAAAAAAAATAAAACTTTAAAATCGAGCCATTTCTTCCGAGTAAATGTTTTCCAGTAAATTATCTGGAACTACTGTATAAAAAGAAGAAAAAAACCAGTAACTTTTCGATATATCACGCTTTTTATAGCGAAAGTCATGTTTTCCCCATAACTCTTCTTCCATTCCCCTCTTTAGAAATTAAACGAGTCAATTTATATTATTTTGTGATTGAAAATTGCGATTGTCTTCCAATACAACAATGTCATTTTCTTTGTCCTCCATCGGTTTAATATCCTGGTTATTCGATTGAAATATGAGATCGTTCCATCTGATTGGATGTGCTAATGAAACGAGGCGTGGAATATTAATTAAATGCTTTAATTAAATGTCCATTTCGTTCTGCAAACTATTTAAGTGTCTTCAACCAATTAATTTTTTTTTAATTCCGCCTTTTCAACTATCTTATTAATGTCCCTGCAAATTAAAAAACTTTCAATCTTGCCACTTATAAAAAAAATAATAAAAAAAAAAAACAATCAAAATCGATTGCATATATCTCTCCTAATAAATCACTATTACCAATTCACAAGAAAAGCAAAGACAAACAAATTTCTCTTGGAACAACACATGACTTTCAAATAAATTTTTAAAGGTAACTTTTCCCGAATCATCTTTCAAATATCCGAAAAGACCTTGTAAGTCTCACTGACCATCAGTTAGAAAAAGAAAAAAAAACAAAACCAAAATGGAAAAAAAAAATACCTGTGAGTTTTCTCTTGAGACGAGCCGTCTGTAAGCGTGATGTCCTCTAAGAGATTTCAGGCCAACGTTAAGCTGCAAGTGTAGGAAAGGTACACAAGACACTACTCCCACAAGAAATCCTGTTATTTTCTCGTCACTTCTAAAAGCCTTCTATTTTTTTTTCTTCTTTTTTAGACTACCCCTTTTTTTATTCCCTTTTTTTGTCTTCTTCCTCTTCATACAATATTCGATCATAGTTTTTCAATCATCACTTTAGGAAATTGCTTTACTTTTCACACCCTTTATTCCAGTATCTTAATATTTTATCATTTTACAGCTTTAGATAATAAACATAAAAGAAAAGAGGATTTTAAAACCTCTTATTTATTTGCAATATAAGATTGCAGATAACATTTTGAAATAAGATTGTTTTTTATTTTATATTGATTAAAAAATAACGAAAGTGAGTGCCATTCAAAGAGTTTCTATTAAACAATTAATTAAAGAGATATAAAAATTTTAGTTACATAAATATTTCACATTAAGAATGATTCATGTCTTGGAAGGTTGAATAGGTCGTCACATAAAAGGGGTTATTATTTTCCCTCTGTGACAACAAATGAGCTGAACTGTGCGCACAAATTGCAGATGGACAATGCTAGACCCACTCTAGATGACAATTGCTCAGGTCATGATCCATGACATCCATCCTAACCTTATTGCATTGTTTGCTTGTCTTAATCCTCAATACTTGACAAATTCACTGCAATTCAGCCTCTAAGAAAAACAGTTTCCCCCGCACTCAGCAAACTAATTTATCTTGAATGAACAATTTATTAAGCAATAAACACACGATGTAACTAAAGTTACTTCTGCTACGAAATGCGACCCTGAACCCTTTGTGGCCAATTCGCTGTCCACGGGTCGCTGGTGCCTTGACAAGAGAGTATAGTGCTGAAATAAATGGTACCAGAAGAGAGTAGTAAGTTGTCACTCTTCGTTGCGGATTGGATTTTTAGGAGATGTTCACTAACTCCAGATTTCTGACTAAAACTTTACCGTAACTACTGATGTTACGGTAAAATTTCTTGACACGCAAGCCTGATAAATATGATCATTTCATGATATATTTTTTATTTCCGCTTGATGCACTCTTTTAGATGTCTTTAAAGTGATTAGTAACATAAATATTTATCTTGGAGTTATTAAAAATGAAAATTAAGCAGTTGAAAACTTTTGCAAAGCTGCATTAACATTTTGAAACCGATTAAAATATTCCATATTTAATGAATGTCTAAGACACTTGTCAATTTAAAAAAAAAGCATTGCTCATTTAGATGTAGAAGCGAATTAAAATCTTCCACATGATTATCTACATACTGTGTGTGGCACGAGTAAAACCGTGCAACGAATGCAAAATAACCGATTTCGACTTATTCCTTCTCATTTTTGTTGATACAGAGTTGTAACTAGCTGCACTTGTGTTTTATCTCCACAACTGCAGGCTTGAAGTGTTTATAACTTCTGGTTTTTAACTGAGGGCATTCCAATAAACTTCGATTGCAGCTTACGACTGCAATGAAAACATTTCTAGCCGAAATAATCAGAAAAATCCACTCTTGGCCATTTGGGCCCTGCTTCTCCAACTCTAATCTCAGAGTCCTTTCATGTTATGAGACCAATAAAAGAACGAGCAAAGATGTAAATACGGCCTTTACTTACTTGAAAAATTCGCACCCATCGCTCTGGAGCTCATCTTGGCAATATCGTAACTTCGGTATAATGCAAATGTGGCTGATCGATGTCTAAGTTGAGCAGATTCCTGCATTTTTACTTTTAGTAAGTGATCAAGAACGCCTAAAAAATTAAAAAAAAAAATTTACATACAATATATATATAAAATTCACTAATACTGTATATTTCAATCATAATCACAGACAGTTTAGACTATATGACCGAAGTTATATCATTAAACTGTGTATTGACTTTTGCATCATCTCGTCCTTAAAACATTTCCATTACATTCGTAAAGACTATGAAGTAATAAGATTTTCCAAAGAGCATGCGCATGTCTTTTTTTAATTGGCATTGCAATGACAAATTCAATGATGTGAAAAAAAAGATCTTGCAATGAAATGAGCTATTGCTAATAGGTTTGAAGAAGAAAGCTTCTGGCTAGTTGAAGAAAGCTTCCCTGTTGGCTTTCCCCCTCCAAAAAAATTCCAGATAGATGCGTTGTGGTGGCAATATGAGAAAATGAAGACTTATTTGTCTTGTGCTGGATGCTTTTTTTCTCCGCTTCTCACCTTAATGACGTAGCGGATTTGAAGGGTGATGACAACTCGAAAAAAATTTCATGCATCGACAGTTTAACCTTCTGATACCGGGCGGAAAAAAACCACGCTAACACCCAGCAATGAAACTTTAGTCTCACCTTCCAATTTTTGCCACTAGGTATTGTCGCTTGCAAAAAAAACCATCTGCACATGCGCACAATCCTAATTTTTCCTGGCAAATTTGTATTAATCATTCCTGGAATAACAACACATGGCAGAAAACGCAAATATAAATATAAATACAAAATAGAAATAGAAATAAAATAGAAATAGAAATAGAAATTATTATTTTTATATTTATATATTATTTTTATACTTGAGATTGTGTGTTGTTATTTTATTAGCATCATGACACCATCATCTGTGCCAAAATTCACTACTGTCTGCTTTGGCAAGGTCGCCATAATTACAGTATAGGTGGCGCTTAACTAAAGCGCTTTTCACAAAATGTGGTGAAAACAACGTTTATCAATTGCTGGACATCTAAAGGGTAACTTTTTTGCATTTTAGATTACTAATTAATTTGTTGCAAAAAAAATTTTGAAAAAAGTCTGAAATGTGTGTCATCATAATCTTGAGATTTTCGGATAAATTTGAGAAAGTAAAAAAATTTATTTAAAAAAACCTACATACAGGTATGAGGGCTGAGACTATAGTCTCATAGCACGGGTGTTAGAAGGTTAATATGAAAGATGTCAATAATGTCACGTTTTATGTAATTAATGCATTCTATGCTGGGATAATAATTTTTTTTTTGTAAATAAATAAATTTAGATTAACTTATACAAAAAAAAGAAGTTGTTTTTGTCATTTTGCATTATGATATCAGCAAACAAGTTGACAATGATGTGTGTTTGTTGAAATACTTAAAATGATCATCTTTAAAAATAGAATGAGACAGTCTGTTTGTGATAAATTTCCACAGGTTTGTGTAAGTTGTTAAAAAGCACTCAGCAAAATCACATGAAAAATTCCCACTGGGATTACTCAAACGTTGAATCAGATCACAGTTGCACGCAACTGATATTTGCAACTCTAGGTGGGCAAAACACTCCACATTTAAACAAACGTCTCTTAAAAATAAATAATATATTCAGTGTGCACATTAGTAATTTAAATTCCATTCACCTAACCTTAATCTCTCAAATTTTAGTATTGAACATGCTTTAGGAACATGAAACTCACCATTTGTGTACAAAACGAAATAATCCACTCAATTTTAACCACATACACCATAAATTTATTTATTATTTAATGTTATAATAAATTAAAAATCGGCAGTTAGTAATAACTTAACTTGTTTATTTTAAAGGTTTGACGCCTTTTACCTCAAAATAAATTTTACATACATTCATATTTTTTTTTTTTTTTTTTTTTTTAGAATTTTGTTGCAAAAGGCATACATTTATTGTTGGGGGAATAGCAAAGCCAATCCATTCGCAATAGCAGTGTGTCAGCACTTTCTGGAACGTCTTGTCAACTTGTTTGTGATCTCAGCCTGATATCCTTCAATTGCCAAGACTAGAAAAGCAGGGCTACAAGTCTGCTAGATGACAAAAGATTTCCCAGCCCATAAAACTGAATCCCCTAACTTGAAAAACAAACAGACATAAATCAACCAAAATGATAAGCAGAAAATGGTTCCTTGTACCAGTCAAAATTAAACCGAATCAGCCATTATGAAAACAAATAAAGCACAGCAATAATCATAACACAATAAAATATTTTACGTCTAAACACATATTTTCTATTGATTTGATTGCAACTTAATAGCAAAGGGATATGATTAATGCGAAAGCAATTAACACAGACACACATGCCGGTCAACCAATTGAAATACAACCAATGAATTAACCATTTGATCCCTGCTAGAGCACATGAACTCCAATTCAAACACAAAGTTTCTAATTACCAAGCAGAAATAATTCACTTGGAATCGCACTGCCATTGATCACTAAGCTTTTAACTATTTCAAACTCATCAAACTTCGCTCTCCTACTAAACTTGACGATCCCTTCTCTTATCAGCAACCACTTTGTAGTGTTAGACAGAAAATCTCCGCTTTTGAGCAGAACCCCTCCCCTCTTTTCCCCCGTAGAGATAAGCAGCTGCTATTTCACTCGATTCGACAACCCACCACTAAAGTGTTGAGAAGTTGAGAACTTTGGAAAGACTTACAGCTTTATCCCGTCCTGTTAGATAATTAGAGCTGCATAGAAATTTTCCGAGATAAGCCTGTCAAGCTTTTCAAGCTAAAATTTGCATAACTTAAAAACTTTCTCTTTCTACAGTTTAACAAAAGTAATTATTTTTTCAATAATACTATCTGCGCGGTAATTAGCAACTCATAATGGGCTAAAAACAAAGTAAATAAAAAGCTTTTCGTGACCTTTTCACCGAGGTAGAAAGGTGATTCAACTTAGTAATCATCAAATAGGTCTGCAATGAAATCACCTGAGTTTTAAAATTACACACTAAGCTTTATTCTAGAGTTGTGGCTATAGTTAGTTTGAGCAAAGTGTATTTTCGACCGGCTACTTACTTCTTCTCTTTTATTGTATAGAACACGATCTCCTCGCAATTCCCAAGCCACTAATTCATAATACATTCCCGTCATGTTGATGCATGAGTTCCAGCAGTATCATTAACCCAATATTTTCTAATTAGTGTGATTGATGAAAAACTGCACGGGTAATAAATAAAGACACTGAAAAACCAATAAAAATATATTCCTTCAGCTTCATTTTTGCGCAATATTTATTTAAGTTGGCTTTTCTGCTGCACTAATGGTTATTTTCAATGTCTTGTAATGAGAAACTCGCAGTTTCATTTGAATAATTTATTCCGATCCTCATTGATTATTGATAAACTAAAAATTAAAAGTATCTTATGTTTTTTTCTCCTGAGTATCTTTGGCTTTGGGCATAATATGTTTCTCATATTAAGTTTAAATAAGGAACTAGCCAAAAGATATTTATTAAAAAAAAACAAAAAAAACCACTTGTTGGAGATATAGTCTTCCTTTGAATTATGTTTTTAAAGCAGAACACGCCAAGTCATCTGCAATATCAATTCACTATTCACAATTCACTATCTTTACTGCCATAAGGCATCATTATTTTTAAAATTGACTATTGAATGGGTTATCTCTAATGTGAGACTTTCCTTGTCATTTGCAGATTTACTTTTCAATTTCATAAAAAAATTCATTAAAAAAAAAAAAAATACTGAAGCATTGTTTTTCACCCTTTGTTTATTTTCCCCTCTAGTTACTTCACTGGAACCTGAATTCGGTGACGCAGTTCCAAACATAACCATTCCAGTTGGTCGTGAAGCAGTTTTACCTTGTGTAGTGGATCATCTGGGCAGTTACAAGGTACAAAGAAAGAATAATAGTTTTCTTGCATACACTCATAGAAAAAAAGCGAGAATTTTACTCCAATTTTGGTGTTTGGAAGCATATTAGTACTTACAGGAGTAAACGAAATAAAACTATTACAAGAGAGAGAAAAAATGTACTTCAACAAGTGGCATTTAACACCATCAGGTAGTTTGACGTTGCTTCACGTCAAGTCAGAATGTAACCATTCCATGTATGAGTATTCCTACCCCATCAATTAAGAGAGTAAATAAGTTGGAGTATACCCATTCCCCATAGGTGTATTCCTTCTCCATCAAATCAGAGAGTAGACAAGTCGGAGTATAACCATTCCAAGTGTGAGTATACCTACTCCATAAAATAAAAAAGACTATCCACATATGAGTATTCGTAAGTGGGAATATACTATTTTTATCCTTGATCTTCCAACACAATCTGGGACTGAATGTTACAACATTGTTGTAACATTTCAGTCTCAGATTCTGTTGGAGTTCCCAGTTGCTTAATGGTAAAGCACCCAACCGGCAATTGGGGAATCTGGGTTCAAGTCCCGGCCCGGGCTCCAATGGAGTCTGGGCTGTTTGTTTTTCACAAGTATAGATGTTATGAGAACATTAAAGCCATTAATTTTCCAATCTTAAAAAATTAAATAAAATGATAAACTACTGGTACCTTCTTTGTTAATTAAACTTAATTAAACTCCATTGGCATACAAAAACTCAATTCAGTTACACAGTTACTCTCATTTGGAGTAAATAATAAGTACAAAGACGGGAGTAGAACTATTTTTTTTCCAGCTTCTGTTCTGATGGAGTAATTGTATTTCTTTTGCTATTGTTTTACTATTACTCCTCAGACGTGTACTCAAATCACTAGATTGACAAGGATAAAAATAGTATTTTGGATTTATACTCTAAATGGGTGGGTGTATCAACACAATACTCTTTTAGGAAGACAAAATGCACCATTTCTATTGGGAGTATTATTACTTCAAAAATGGAGTCAGCCATGGGACAAGTGTCATACTCCACAATTGGAGTAAAATGCCCCCTTTTTTTCTATGAGTGTAGTTTTTACACAATTCAAGTGCGATTCCCTACTTTACCAATATGAAAAAATAATTAAGTACTGAGCATACAGCACACGTTTCTTACATAGCTTATGAGGAATGCATAATAAACGACATGCAGGCAAGAAAGGGATTCCATTTTATGCTGTGGAAGCCATGGATTGCATTCACTCTCACATCCTACAAACCTCATTCTACATTCACATGATGAATGCACAAATAGCTTGGAAAGTACTAATGCTTACTGGCACAAAGCAATTTTCAGTTTTGATGTACGCACATCCCGTCTAAAACGAACAAGGCGTTCATAGTCCATCTATAATTATTGGGTTGGTACACTTTTAAAGTACGTGAGAAAATCTCGTGTTTTTTTATAGCATTTAGGATCAAAAATTCTTCCCAGAACTCAAAACATATGTGTAACACGTTTTCAACAAGGGATTGCTTGTCAATTACAATCCAATTTGTATTGGAAAATTCTAATCGCAATTCCAATTTTACATTTTAATTTAAGCTCCAACGCATCAGTTAAACCGCAAGGTGATTGATTAAACAAAAATATCTCATTATCTGTCAATTGACAAATCAAGCAGACAACCACGAAGTTAGTTCTTGAAGTGGAATAACGATGTTCACAGAACAGCTAAATAAATTGTGGGAAATTTTTACCATAAATTGTGCCATTTTTTTATCATAAATTGTGCCATTGCCATGTTTATCAGAAATTGTCCCATGTTTATCAAAAATTGTCCCATGTTTATCAGAAATTGTCCCATGTTTATCAGAAATTGTCCCACTGTTTATCAGAAATTGTCCCATATTATCAGAAATCATCAACTTGCTTTTCAGTTAAAAATTAGATACATAAAGACAATTCATTCTGTACTATCCCTTTAAAAACCAAAAAACTATCGTTAGACCACAAGCCAGCTCATTTCTTTGAGATATGGTGTTTCAAAGCTGGAAAATTGCTTACCTGTGTTAAAGCTGATAAACACTGCAAAACTTCCAATATGTCAAAAATTATAGAAACAAATCAGTTCAAAAAGAAATATGGATCTAGAAATTCACACCAAGCTAGAATTTCAATCCATAGAAATACAAAATTAGAAATAGTAAATGCTATTTTCATCCCATCTTCCTTTGAATCAACACTACGCCAACAATTATTAAATTTTCTTCTTTTTAAAAAAAAAAATCATTTCCAATCTTCTAGTGAGAAAAGTAGCTGAATTTCGCAATTTACAACTTGGGAACGGGTAGAAGCAAAAGTTAGCTACGTAAAAAAAGTTAAAGCGAAATGTCTAAAGCAGGTGTGTGCTACTCGCGTCTTGGATGTAGGTGAAAACAAGGCTCACGTATTCGACAGGTCATTACTTTCAAGGAAATGAGACCCGACTCGACACATTGACGAATCTCTAGCCGGAAGAAATAAAAAAAAGTGAAAAAAAGCCAAAAGAATACAAAATGGGCAAAAAAATGCAAAGCCAGATAAAGTTACATTAAAGTAGCAAACACTTTAACAAAAAATTAGCGATAATTATCAAATTAAAATTTAAAAATAATTCAATATCCTTTTAGTCACTTTTGTGTAAAGAATTTCAACTTTCAAGTGCCAACTAAAAGCTATAATTGCATTAATTCAATGCACTGGTAGTCGATTTGTTGCAATAAATTTTAAAATTGAATTAATATTTTCTTTCAGTGACATGACCCAAATCGAGTTAAAAGTTCTTTTCATATAGGAAATAATAATAATATCAAAACAGAGGACTTTATGAGTGTTATTGATTCAATTAAAATAATTTGATTTTTCAATAACGGTAAAGTGGATTTTTTTTTATTTATTTATTAAATGTCTAGTTGAATGTTAAAAGATGTTACATCATATGGGATATCCTCAATAAAATTATATTGTCGTTTCTTTAAAGGTGGCTTGGATCAAAGTTGATACCCAGACGATTCTCACAATCCATACTCACGTTATTACACATAATCCTCGAGTTGGAGCATCACACAATGGCCATCGTATATGGAATCTTCATATACGGCAAATTCGAGAAGAAGATAGAGGTTTTTATATGTGCCAAATCAATACATCGCCGATGAGAAACCAAGTCGGATATATAGAAGTAGTGGGTAAGTAAATCACATGTATATATTTCAATATAAGTACAAATGATGAAAATTAATAAATGATATGTATTATCGTCAGTAAAAAAACTAGAAATAGGCGAATTTATTATAAACTGTCAATCAAAACACCCTCTAAGTCATTTTTCAGCAAAATTTACCGTATTACCCAGCGGCACGCCAGGGTGACAGATAAATTTAATTTATCCGGCCAGATAAAACGGGTCAAAAGACGTTGTCACAGCCGCGGCGCAGTGCAGTAACCGCACCGATGGCAGTTGAATGTTTAGGCACCGTATGCGTATCGCGTCGAGCAGCCTAACCTAAAAAAAAACTA
>JH431728.1:176402-243165 GCA_000239455.1 Strigamia maritima | reverse complement strand
TATAGTATATATATATNTATNTNTTTTTTTTTATATATTTCCAGCATGCCGGAAAAAGTGCCAGACAGTCAATTTCCCAAATCTGGTCGAACTCGTTTCATCCGGCATGCCGCTATTATCGCTGTTATTTTTTGTGCCAAAATAACGTAATTTCCTGTATTCTAACCCAGTAAAGTTCGAAAAGTTCGAAAAGATTTTGAACACGCCTATTGTCAAGCTAAGCGCATTTCTCGATTCTTAAGAAAACCCAGATTATCATGTTAAAAGTTTCATTAAAACCCCAATCCACTTCAAAAACTTGGCTCCTTACCAGGGATTGGCATTCGCCAATTTGGCTGAAGTTCGTAATGCGAATTTAGAGCAACACCAATACATTATCGCGATAAAATCTTGCGTCGAAACACTCCAGAGATTAAAACAAAACGGCATTCATTCTAAAATTCCCATTTAATTTTTTATAGGGTTCAAAAAACAGATTGATTGTCTTAAATCAAATATTTTTTTCTTCTTTAGCGCACTGCAATCTAAGATTTTATCACTTTAACGCATTACTTTCTCTATGCAAAGAATTATGGCCAAAAATAGTGATTTACAGTATTATCATTATCACGAAGTTTCCAAGAATAATAGTTACTGTAAATCAATCAATACATTATAGCAACTTGAAAATATCTAGGAAATGTTGAGAATAAAAGACAGGAGCAATTCACTATAGTAACTCATTTTTGCCACAGAATGCACATATGCCAACTTTAACTATTCTTGCTGTGATTTAATTACACAACATTTGGGTTGAGTGGTAAAAAGCCTACAGTAAGTGCTGTACTAAACTTGCACTTTAAAAATTACAAAACTTCCGTGTACCCTAATATAATTAAACAATAAACCAAAAGGAAACAATAAAACTATTTATGTACATGGCCACCCTATTGTCAAACTCTGAATTAACAAATAATAAATCATAAAAGAGGTCAAGTTTTAGAAGTTCATGAAACAAAAAGAAACCAAACTAACAAACTGACAACCATGTTTTTAAAGTCTGTCTGTGTATAGTCCATCTCGGATTGGCTGGAACTTTTACACGTAACAATGCATTCCAAACCAGGGTCACATGATCTCATCAGTCAATGACGAAACAAAAACTGAGAGCAACTGGAACAGTAAATCAATTGACTTAATATACCGGGAAAACTAAAAAAAAGATTTTTATTTGCAAACCTTTAATCAAAATCTAGAACCACACGGTCGCACATTGTAAAAAAAAAAACAATATAATAATGCATATTGTAAGTTAAAATGAATAAGTGAAAAACCACAAGTGCTTGACATTCCACCTATTTAAATGGCAGTTAAAATTAAAAGAATGCTCAGTGAGAAAATAATTCTTAAGAGCCATTAAGGATAGAATCATGTTTCTATTAGTAGCAAAAAGCCCTTTTTAATAGCTATGAATATTAAGTTGAGGATAGAATCTGCACCAACATTCTTGATAAGCTCATTTGTTCGGCACACAAACCAAACAAACGAGACACGCCCAAGTGTGTCTTCCCTTCTCCCTCTCTCCTCCGCTCGCGAATTTTCCATGTTAATTAGGACAGCTTCCTAATATCGATTCAGTTTGCACATTACAATTTATTGTACCATTGATGCAGGTTTGCAAGAAAAGATTTTCCCAATAGAAATCACTTGCTATACTGAATATCTTACGTGTTTAATCCTTGGCCCATTAAAACAGAGCTATAAAGTTTTCGGAAATTAACCAGACCGAACTTTTATGTTTCGTCGTTTTAATTTCCTAGTTTATTTGTTTATGGCTTTTTCTAATAAAACAACTTTTCCATTTGCCATATAAATATATTAAAGAAAAAGTCGGCACAAATATTAAAATTTAAAGAAAAGTTCTCCCAAGTGTTTATACCCAAGTGTAATGGTTAGTTCACATTGAATGTACCACGTAACGTGACTTACGAAAATTCTCATTCTATCTCGTTTTTCATGCGAGAAGCATCTGTTTTCTCATTTACCAAAGTTACTAAGTGCATTTACTAAGTTTACATCTGGAAAATGACGTCATCATTTATCAAGTGGAAAAGTGAAAACTATAGTGACTACCTTTTTACTTTTCCACTTGAGAAAGTATGACATCATTTTCCAAAAAAGCGTGTTCATGTAACTGTAGTTATTGGTTGCCGTAATACTTCAAAATCAATTTTGAAATAAGAAATTAAATTTAAGTCTATAATTTTAAACCCACAATGCATTGCGCTGCCATCCTGCGTTCCGTTGTGAAATGGTGTGAACACCAATGTAAACTAAGTACCTCTACAACCCATGAAACAAGAAAACATATAAACAACATTCAGAAAATATTTTTAAAAACAGTAGAAATGAAATAATGGCATTTTTTATCAACATTTTTTCAATATTCAAACATAACATTATACAATATTTAAATGCAACATTGACACAACATATATATAGTACATCGCAGAAAATTTTCATTCATTATTCCACTGTTTGATGTTGCATCAAAATGTTGTTACAACATCTAATGAATATCACATATCAACAACCACATTGCACTGTTCGATTATATCAAAATGTTGATTTAACATCTAATGGATGTTGTCTATAAACACTCAACATTCAAACATTCAATTGACATTCAAAAATGTTGATTCAACATTGGGTTGTTTAATGGGAAGTGCTTACACAGGTATGCCAAGTGTTTACAAATATATTAAGTGTGTACACAGGTACAAAATAACTTGCCTAATTTAAGATAAGTCAAGATCTGTATATAACAAATACCTGGATGGATTGTCTGTCCTTCATTTTATTCACATTGTATTAAAAAAATGCTGCTTTGTCATAGAATTGTCCTTTTATTGAAGTTTCAGTTTCTTTTCTTGATATATAGTAACCAGAGACTTTATTCAATGTTATGGTTTGTAGACGTTTTAGCTCATACTAACATATTTACTTTTGTATCACGTTTTCTTTGTTTAGTATGTAAAATTCTTGATGTAATAAACATTTAAAGTTGAGGACATAAAAAAGTTAAGATTTCTTTTTTCTTACTTTGATTCTTTTACAAATTAGATGGAAGTTAAATCTACATTAGGGTTAATCTTTTCTGTAGCCCCTTTGGGCTTCCTATTCCTCCTGGACCAACCGGCTATCGTGTAGAACTGAAACACGCTAATTTCTTGTTGTATTTAAGTTTTTAACCTCGTTTACCTTCCGTCCCTACATCATATGTAGCGCCCATAACACCTAAACACCTTGTATCTGTTTATAAATTAGATAGAAAATGTAAGATTTAAATTGCATTTGCAAAATTGGATTTTCCAAAGAAACATGTGCCAAAAACGATTACGGTTTTCTAAAAAAAAATAATTTTTTATAAAATTAATGGAAATTTATGAATTGTTTTATTACAATGTCGCCCTAATTATGTCATATAATGAGTAATAATTCACCCCGTTGATTGATAAATAAGTAGTCAGTAAATTAATGATCAAAATAATAACTTCATAAACCAAAATCTAATCTCAACATTTAAAACGACCTTATTAAGTATTCTGTATTCAGTAATTAGGCTAATGAGATTAAGAGTGGAAATAAAGAAATGTCTGCAGGGCAGCATGCGACTGCAAGCTTTGTTAAAAAAGACGTGATGTCACAATTATCATTAAATTACCATTATTACCGGCATTCAAACATAAAAAAATGATAAAACTTGATGTCATTACTCATTTAAAACCAAATATCACATTTGATAACAATATTTTTCACAAAAAAATGATACATCAATTGAATTTATATTTATATCTTTATGTACCTTACCAACAAATTCATCTATTACAACATTCGTATGTAATATCTCATGCCACATTTTTCTTCCCCTAAAAAAAACTGTACTATCCGAATGAACACAAAACTCCTCAAACAATTTATTCTATAGTATAGATTATATATAACCCATTTAAATGATAGCCCCATATATTTCAAAAAAGGAGGGCCCAAAAAAATTACCATATCCAAAAAAACCTTCATCTTTTTCTTTCGGTGAATTTTTCACGCAAGACGTTAGAGTAACATCATCTGACAGCAATCTAATCCCTCTTGTACACTCAAGTGTTGGTAAGAAGCACTCCCCAAACTCTGCTTTCATTGTAGATGGATAGTCGTGGTGAAAACTGCGAGTAGCGCGTGCATGATAAATGCGCGCACACTTGCACACTTCATGCTTGAGCTAGGCGAGCAGAGGTGCATCAAAGCAAAACCTGGTCAAGGATATCTGCGGACAGCCTTGATAACTTGCAATCGTATTGCATATACTAAAAGAGCTCTTGAGCTTTACTCGTTTCCATTTCTTTTCTTTTCCAATTTTTTTTTCTCTTTTTTATTTTTTTCGCGTTTGATTTGTGCTGAATTTCAATTGACTTAGCTTTCAAGTCAAGATAGAGATAAATGTGTTTAAAGTAAGGGATTTTGAGAATAATGCAAAAGTTAGAGTTTGGTCTTTTTTTAAAATTTTTGTTCAAAAATTGTTGGAAATTTGTTTAGAGTTCAGTCGTTTCATCTTCAAACACAATTCGTTATATAAAAATAATTTAGTAAACAAAATAAAGAGCGGAACAACCCAGAGAAATAAAAAAGATCACACAAATATCATTTGCCCGGCCCCAATTCGACATCCCTGCTTTATTTTGTGCTACACTTCCATTTGATCTGAAAATCTCATTTATTTAGACGCAACTCTTCAGTCAAAGGGAGAAACTTTTATTTTTTTGTAGTGGTTCTATACTAAAGAGGATCTGCTCCACAAATGAAAACTTTCCACTGGATTGTCGCTTTGCATCTGGAATTCGACATTCAACTTGCATAACAAATTGTCTCACCTTTTTCTCTCACTAAAAAAATAATAGCCAATAAAAAAGTGGCTATTATTTTTTTCTTAAACCGCTTTTTTATAACTAAAAAATTAAACACCAAACACCGACTTTTAATCCCATGACCAAATACCCATATTTTTTTTAGAATTTGACATTCGGTAATTATACCAAACTATGAAAAATACCATTTACATGCGCAAATGCACACATGACCTCAATCTAATTGACAAAATACCAAATACTAAAAACTGAATATCGAAAATTTTTTTAGTATCAAAACAAAACCCTTATCCTCAAAAATTTCAAAAACATCTATCACCTAATATTTAACTGGAAAAACCAAACACTTTAACCACTTGCCGACCTTATCCACATATTGAACATGCCAGAATAACATTCCCTCTTTTGCTCCCCACCTTCTCATCAGCATCGATTTATGAACACATGTGCTAAGTACTAATAAAACGTGATGAAGAGTGGAGAACCCAGTGCCTGCTGCTTCCTCTCACTTTGCTACGCCATTTTTCTTTTTCCACTGCAGCTTATCGCTTGGTCCGTCCTCTTGACCTGGCAGTGTATGCGATAGTCCACCAGTAGTTTGCACCCCATTCCTTATCGGAACAAATTACCAAAACGTCTAGATAGGGAAAATAGGGTGCAAGGAAGTAAGCCTGTGGCCAGTTCCTGTTCCCTTGAAAAATCCCTGCTACCCGCAATCAAGATAACGACAAAGATCAATAAAATGCACGTCTGGTTTATGATGAACTGCATCACCTCGGGAGACAAGAAAATGTCCTACAGAAGAATTAGGAACTACAATAAAAAAAAAAAATTGATCGATTTAAGAGAGATTTAAGTTAGGATTAGAAAATGACGTTTAGGGTCTGTCTAAACTCAGTTTCCAACACATTGCGAGAAACTCTCATTGGCTAGAGACTTTTCTCAACAATGGTTTAATGTACTTAAAAAAAATTCGAAAAATGACCATAAAAGAGCATAAAGCAAACAAAAACGACCATCATAAACGAACATAAACGAACAAAAAAACCGACCATAAACGACCATAAAAATGACCATATATGGTGGTTTTTTAATACAAATTTATATAAATTTGTATTAATGTGCAAGCAAACAGATACGAGTTTCTCGCAATCTGTTGGAAACAAGAGTTTAGTAATTAGTGATTGTGAAAATGGTCTCATGCTACCCATAAAACAACCCAATGGTAAATTAACATTTTTGAACGTTGATCGAATATTTGAATGTTGAAGTTCACAGACAACATCCATTAGATTGCAGTGACCAAAACGGATTTTTGTACCGAGTAAATAAATAAAAGAAAACTCAAATTATTGGTACATCATTTTCGACCCTAATTAGTATTGAACGTGTGCCAGACACTTTCCCCTCTGTTACGGCCATAGCAACCCAACCGAATTTTGCAGCCGAATTTCAGGAGACCATGCGATCTGCGCATGCGTCCCAGTGCAAATCACTAGTTTGCACACTGAATCTTGACTCTTTTTCCTTTTGCCTTTGACCTGATCACATCATCAACCTCTGCTCACCCCAGACCCATTGATTTGTGATATCATCAAAGAGGCACGAAAAAGACTCAACTGATTCATCAACCCGTTACTTGTCCAACTAGGAACATTGGGCACAGTAAATATAAGTCAGTGTATTGAATTCCTCATGGTTTGACTCGATTGAGGTCAAACTACGAACTACAGAGAGTAAGACCTTGGCATACGAGTCCTACTTTCCCGCCAAAAGTGACGATTGAAAAGAACGACACCCGCCCGTTTCTCGCCGAAACTCAGCCGACGCCCTGCTCAACGGAGACTTCTAGTCATCGACTTAGTCATTTATATAATTTTCTTACATTTCTTTAATGCAAATAATATTCAGTTTAACTATAATTCTTACTTTTGATATTATTCAATTATGTTTTAATATATTTAACCTTATTTCCGAATAAATATTGTGTTTGAATTAGAAATCGAATGAAACAAGTCTTCACTTATTTCATTTGACGTTTACAGATTAGAGTAAGTTCCTATATCATATCCCCTAGACACCAGTCACAAGTAAGCCTGTTTTACAGCATCCCCTCGCAAAATTACTTATTCTTTTGATATTTGCAGTTAGTTTAGTGTTAGGAATCGAGATCGCGACAAGATGTTAAATCAACATTCTGAAACAACAATCAAACAGTTGAATACAGGTTTTTGAATTAGATGACCAATGATACAACAACTGTTCCATTTAAATGTTGTGTAAATGTTGTATAATGTTGAATATTAAAAAAATGTTGATATAAAAAGATATTATCATTGAATCAACATTTCTAATGTTTATAAACAAAATTTTCTGAATATTCTCAATATGGTTTAGATGTGATCTTGTTTCATGAGTATGTCTTCTTCTTTGTAATTTGATGTCTTTCAAGAAAACAATTAAAGTGATGAAACTTTTCGTTTGCTTTCAGTCCCACCAGACATTATCTACAAAGAAACCAGTTCAGACATGGCCGTGACTGAAGGCAATACTGTGACCCTTATCTGTAAGACAACGGGGTATCCAACTCCGAAGACAACATGGCGCAGAGAAGACGGCGGTGCCATTATCTTGAAAACAGCAGGGCGGGATAAAATTAAAGGCGAGTAGATTTCTCATCTTTTTCGGATTAATTGTCCAGCTAATTCAAGGTTTTTATTTTTTAATTCTTTTTTTGGTAACTAAAAAATTAAGTTTAGCATAATTTTAAATTTAATCAACAAGTATTTGGTCATAAGATTTGGTCAAGTATTTGGTTTTCCCTTTTATTATTATATTTATAAAACTGTAAAATAACTCGTAATCAAATTCGACAGGCATGCACTAAGGTTATCGCTACCAGAAAGTATTGACATGCTTTTTCGCGAGCATATAACTGAATTATTATTGATCAATTCGAGAAAGTGCAGATTCATAAATAATAACAAGTCCTTAAGAGATATTTGTCAATAGAAAGAAAAAAAAAAAAAACTTAAAAAAATTTTTTTTATGTATATTTATATGTTGGGGGAAAATGTATTAAATTATTCATCTGAAAAAGTCAAAATTCCATCTAACCAAAATATAAATTAAATTACTTTAAAAAAAATGGTAAAAAAAAATATTGCCTACTAAATTTAAGAGAACATGTCAGAGAGAGCAAAAACCTATAAATTTCTACATTTTCTTAGGTACCTACACTAAAAATTAGTATTTCTAATGATTTATTATTTCTCATTGAATGCCTCTTTCTTAACCATTTAACCTTGCTTTGTTCGTGACAGCTGTGACATAAAATTTCTCTTTCCATGTCCTTATTGCTGCAAAAATAATTACTTCTTCAAATAAAATGGAATAACAGCTGGATCTAGTTTTAAAACAAAATAACCCAAATTCCAGCAGACAGAATAATTGCTTTTTCCAAAAAAAAACTTTTGACCACTTGTAATTTTACTGATTATTTCCGTACATGTTTAAAAATATTGCTGTAATACATAAAACCCATCTTTATGCAATTAATTTTACTGAATTATAAAAAATATGTAAATAAAAAAACAAATAGCTATCTATACTGCTTTAATGCATATCTAATTGAATAAACATGCACGAGTAAACAAAATTAAAGCACTGTTGCCTGCATGTTACCTAAGATTATACCTACCATTTTAAAGAAAAGCTTTAAGCTTATTATCTATTATTAATTCAGCAAAAAAAAATAATTATAATAATAATAATCATCATCATAGAAATATTAATAAATAAATGGTAAATTTCTACTCAAAAATCGATATGTTATGTTTTGGAAATTTATTTTTCTTAGTATTTCAAGCTCAAGCTATCAAAATACCTTTTTTAATTACAATCCTAATATTTTTTTTTATAGAAAATTTTTCCCATTTCATTCAAATTTCTTTTTACAGAATTACCCGAATTATCTGATAAGATTCAATTTAAAAGACGGCAAATGGTTCCCGTTAGTTTTAGTTGGTGCCTTCCTTTATTACAACAAACATGAGCTTGATTAAATATTGGCGATTTCTTCAACTCATAAAAGCACAAAGAACTATTTTTACATCAAAGCGAAAAAAACCGACACGATTACATGTCTAGTTTTCATGTCTAGTTCTCAGAAGAAATGCGTGTGTGTCAAAAAGAAAAATTATTTTTTCTTGAAACTTGTAAATTGTTTTTGTTTTTTCCAGTAACCCATATAGAAAACGAAGTATTTAACATAACCAAAGTATCACGCAAACACATGGGTGCTTATTTATGCATCGCGTCAAATGGTGTGCCGCCTTCTGTCAGCAAACGAATTATGCTGCAAGTCAACTGTAAGTGTGAACAATTCATTACTTAATTTTTAATTCTTATTTTACTCTGAACTGCCTCTTTAACACTCATTTAAAGACGAAAATAATTGTGTTAACCCGCATAGCCGTGCTGCTTGCAGGGCGAGTTAAAAGGGGTTGCTTTTCGACTTTTCAATTTTTATATATTTGGAGATTGATTGCGATATTTCCGATTCAGATCTTTCGAATATATTTCGTCCTTAGTTTTTATGTAATATTAAACTGGCTGTTTGGCCATTTCGACTAAAACCCTCGAATGTCTTTAATGGTTTCCCATACACAACTGGTGTTCAACAGAACCTTCTCAATGTCACTGAAACGTTGAGAAGACCATTGGACATCTTGTGGCCATATAGTGTGCTGTGTAGGCTTCTATGGCTGCCTCGAGAATAACAAATCGTGGTTTGGTACGTACTAAAAGCCAAATTCGACATCTAATTGAATGTCTAAAAACCCCAGGACAATAAACTCTTTGAAAGAGGACCTGCAGTCAAAAAAAACCTACTTCATACTACTATACTACCGTCTTCCCGTCGAATAGAGCGCCAGGGTGGCGTTCTATTCAATTACAACGCCATGGCGTTATGGTGTAGGAAAAGAGTAGCAAGATTATTTTTTTCTATTTTTTTATTTTTCTATTTTTTTTTCTATTTTTTTTAAAAAATTTTATTTTGTTTAAATTTTTTAAAAAATTTATTTCTTGTATTTTCCTTTTTTTGTTATTTTTCATTTTTTAATTTTTAATTTCTTTATTTTTCTTTTGTTTTTTTGTTATTTTTGTGGTAGTGTTAATTATTTTTTTCATTCGAAAATTCTAATAGAACAGCATTTCGAATAATGCGCCATGGCATATTATTCGAATAATGCGCCATGGCGTCTTATTCGAATAATACGCCATGTCGCATTATTCGAAATGCTGTTCTATTTGAATTTTTGCTATAATGATTAAAGAAATCATTTTTAAAAATATTTTCGAATATAACGCGTTATGTTCGGGGGAAGACGGTAGTACAAGTAAAGGCTACCTTATTCTAACTTATAATTGTATCATAACTTCTTGTGGGCCATCGTATTCTGAAATCAACTTTTTCCAGTGGAAGGTTTAGGTTTTAAAAGTCAAGTTGCTCGCAAATATTTTCTTTGTCAATGGTAAACTCCAATTTTTTCGCCTTTAGAATGACGGTTTTATATAAATAAAAATAGCGAACATTCTCTTTAAGTCTAAGCTCACTGCAGTTTGCGATGTGCAGAACAGATAATGTTTATTTAAGAATAAAGTCGAGTAGAGAATAAAAAGTGCTGCCATGCATGAAAATACAAAACTAGCAAAAGTACCAACTCCAACACCCCGATAATTCAAATAAATACACTCAACACAAACATAATCATTCTAAAGTTCCGTTCTATTATTCATTGAGTGTCAATTAAACCAAATTTATTTAATTTTTTTACGAATTACTTTTCATTCGAGATCCAAATTAAAATACGTCAGAAAAATTATTCTCACATCCCAGATGAACATGTTTTTCAGTTGTTACCAGCTGTTGCCAATTGTTAATTACAAATTCACTCCATCACAGGTTGTTAGGCTATAAAAGGTTCTAGTCGAGTGACTCGCAACAACTTCAAGGCCTAAGAATAAAATTACTGACAAGTGAGTGTTAGCTAAAAACGCCACAACTTTTAAGATTACGGTTTTAACTTAAGCATACGTGATAGATTACCTGTTATCTGTTATCATAAGAACACATTGGGTGTTGTCAGTAGTTAGTACATAGAATTAAAGCCTGAAAAGTCTATTGAAAATCCCAGTTGATTCTCATCCTGTCATTTCTCATCCATCTTAGATTTAAAATTCCGTTTGTATGACAAAAACATGTTCCCACCTACTGCTAACTGGCTGTGGCTTCACTTTCTTGATACAAATCGTTTCTAGAACTCCCTTTGCGTGACCAAATATCCCCAATAAAGATCCTATTTATGGCCATATTAAAAAATCAAACAATTGTTGTCTATAACCAACAATAGTGACAAAATCTATCCATTATTCCATAATAATTTAATTATCTCGTGATTTGTTCTATCATTAGATTGCAAAAAAATAATCTTGTAACAGTTCACATTCAAAAATAATGTGCTTGTTTTGATGGCCTATGACATCCGCAAATCCCCATTTAACGACCATGCACTCATGGATGCGATGTTATTCAGTGTTGACGTTATCCAAATGACATCACAATTATCTAGATAAAGTGGAGAAGGTTTTATACACGCCATAAAACAACTCACCTTGAAATAATCCAACATTCGTAAACATCGTATTTGCATAGCGAAGTAAGTCTATTTCCTTCGGATTCAAATGCAAAATAAATCTGCATAATGCAAATCTTGATCTGGGCAGGGTTGACCAAAATACACATATTTTATAATTGAAATACACATTTCAAAATATATTTGCTTGTAATTTGTATTTTGAATCCAAGTATTTTAGTCAACCCTGGATCTGGGTTATCCAAATCAGCCATCACAAAATCAAATTCCCGTTCGAATTCAACCACAACACTGCAGTCTATTCACACACGCATCGATATCTGATCGGAATCAATCGGCTCCAAAACCGCACAAAGGTTCGGTAAACCCGCCAAGCCGTCAACAAATGTTGATATAACATTATCACAACATTAAATCTCCTTTTTATAGCGCCCTAATATTTCTAACTCATATTATCACACCATTTAACGATTTAATCAAATAAAATTCATTTTCATCCCTCGCAACTAAACACCCACTTACTGTTAACACAACATTTTTTTCTTATCGAACCCATTTGACTCCTGCCATTAAAAGTCGTCCATGTTTCCCACCCATCTCCTAATCTACCCGAGACTAAAGTAGAGTCTAATGACTTCTCATTTCCTCACTCGGCCTTTATCCGTTGTCGCACTTTTCCAATTTTGTGTGGTCTTCCGCAGGAACTGACCAACGATTTCCTACGGAAACCTTGTGGTTTTCTCGCCCTACCCAAATACCCAAGCTAGACCCGTTTAAAAGGTTAAATGCACCAATTCAAGCTTCGTTATCAGTGCATGCTTATACGGCACAAGCCCGAAGCAAATACAATGAAATTGCAAATGAAGCCGATATACTGGCTCGAAGCAGATAACAAGAGGTTGAGAGTGCGCCACACACACACACACCCAACCCCTTCATTACTATTGCAGATGAGCTTCATTAGTCCCTCTTTGCTTTTAACTTAATATATTTACCAAAGAGTTCATTCTTTTACCAAATTACCAAAACCTCTTTAGAGAAAAATTTGAAGAAAAAAAATTGAAAAATCGAAACATTTTTAAAATTTAGGACTTTTAAACGCTGACCACTCTTCATGAAATTTATATTATGTTAGAAATAATTGATTACAGATAATAATAAAGCTTTGAAGGACATTTGTACAACAACAACAATTTGTTTATTTTTCACTGAATAAAAACGTTAAAAGTGAATTTAATTTTTAATTCAAACCTAGGTGGATATTTGAGATAGGAAGAAAAAGAGAAAAAATTGAGATACTGTATGATCCTAATTTTTATATAGTTTCATGAATAACTCAGATATGAGTATCTTCGAAAAAATGTTTTTGCAATTTATTTTTCATGTGGTACAGTACATTAACGTAAACTAGGCTATCCAGCTGCTATAATAAAGAGTTTAAACCACTCATTCATAAATTTCCAATATTGGTTTCTCACAAGTGCCGTATTAGAAAACACAACAACTCTAACCTTTCACATGTTTATAGCCCCCAGGGTCCACTCAACTGCTTTATTTCTTATCGGACAAAACCCCTTCCTTGGTCAAGGCGTAATAATAGGAGAAAGCGTACGTAAAACCAAAGTTGTAAAAAAAAAAGATCTTACTTAAAATGTTGGAATTCTCGATGGATGTCTTCAGCCATCAATTGCCCACAATCAGAATCATGTACAGTTGTTTTATAGCGAACGGTTAGAAATCGTCATTGCGATACCAAACTTTGAGGATTTAAAAAAAGTTCCTTTATTCACCCCCTTATTATTAGCTCAACGAACGTGACACTTTAAGTCACGTACAAATAAATGAATACAAATAAATGCTAACAAAAAAAATTATAGGGTTTTTAATTTGTGAACAAGTTTCCATTAAAAAAAATTAAAAAAATTGAAGCGCGTTCGAAAATATTTGTTCAACATCCCAGCCAGTCGAGTAAATATTTTCCAATCCAACTGCATTTCACATTCTTATTTTTTTTTTTTATTTCAAATTAAACTACCTAAATAAATAATAATATTCTTTTGTGAAATAAAATTTCAAGTTTACTCCTACCTTTACTACCTTTCTAAGTTTACTCGAAAAATATTAATAATTAAATTTTAATTACTCGAAAAAACAACACAATGATCCTCTAAATTATTGATAAAATGATTGTAATTACATCAACAAATACATGTTAATTAACTTAAGGCTTGTCCAAAATAAATAGTAGCCTTAATATAACATCATGTGCATTTGTTATTAATACAATTTACATTTTGCTTAATATCTTAGCAAAATTAGTAATTTTCAGTAGACTATAACAATTAGGTCATGATTAATACATGATGTGGTGATACTTAAATTAAAATACAAAATTAGGGTTCAAACACAGCCCAAAAATATGTTTGGCAACACTCTTGTTATCTGAAATGTTTTAAAGTGCCCTAAACTGTTTCCTTTGAATAACAGAAATTCGAGCGAACATAAAAATGACATTTGTTTACTCTATAAAAACTGCACACTATTGTTGGGAGACAGTTATAGCAGCCTACAAATCTTAACAACCGCTATAATCATTTGCAACACACAGCCTTGTGTACAGCGACAAAAAATAAACAATTGAATTAGGAAAATTTCCCAACATTCCCCCTTTTTATTACAAAACCCAAACTCTTATCCACACGCCCGCCCATCATCTAAAATTACATTGAAAAACAAATACTAAAATAAAATTTCATTTACCATTCAAAAACCCCATCTCCATTCCCAGACTGTATTACGAGCAAGAGATAAAAGCTTGTTGTTGTAAAAAAAAAAAAAAGAAATATCCTCGTCCATTCTATTTATGACACTCGAAACGCCATCCAATTGGCGACACTGCATCTAGGACGCCCTAGAAACGATCACCATTCCAGGCCGCTCGTCGACCGGACACGAGCAACCATCACGTGATAACATCGAATGCAATCAATATGGCAACGCGCCATGTGTGGTTGAGGGTGGAACATTGGAAGAAAGACGAGTTTTCTCCCTCTCTTCTCAACGTCAGTTCTTCTATAAGCTTCACAAGTGATTTCTTAGATTTATTGGGATCCGGTCTGAAAGCCTAAGCCATTTTAGAGATGTTGGATTTAGATTCTTCCATAAACCCCAGCACAGTTCGATCCGCCTGGGCACCCCTACTGCTCCCAAAGCCCTGACCTTAAGATGCGGAGAGCGAAAGCAGACGAAAGATGCGCCCTGCAGACCCGTGCGGTCTGTCTTGACTGAGGAAGATGGAAAAAAAGGCTCCTCTCGATCTCCCGCTGAAATTTTAGGATCACAATAAACTGAGGACCAGCGTAGCAAGACTAAGCTCACGACTAAGCTCATCAGACTTTTCATAAAGCGAAAAAAGTTTGGGTTTGCCAAAACAAGGACCAGGTGGTACTTTTCTTCTTTGCTTGGATCATCAACTTGTGAAGACAAAAATTCAATTGATTTTTGTTTTTCATATTATTGTCTCGGAGGTTGGCATTGCTTAGAGTGGTGTGTATACATCCAGTGATGCAGAATGATAGTTGAAACAACATTATTTTGGACAAATAAGTAGTTTTTTTAATGAGATTTTTTTTCTTCCGAGTCTTGTTTATTATTAGAAAAAAGTTGATTGAGTGCACTTGTTGGTTATATTGAATTACAGTAAATCTTAGTGGTTTTTATCAAAAATTATGTTTTTAAACAAAAAAATCTATCTCTGAAGATTTAAATCAATCAATAAAAACCAAGACTTAATATTTCTGTTTGAGTATGAAAATGTTCTTATATGGTAGTTGTCAAATCAACTAAATAAACATTAATTATTTCTTTTAGGTAATAATAGTCATTATATTAATGTGTTCTCATGTTTACACATTATAAATATACTGTACTCCACCACAACTGTTTGATAATATAAATTTAAAGCTTTATTAAAGGTAGATTTATTTTTTCCTCTCTAACTTGACCGCTGGTAAGTGAGGTCTTACAGTATCACTGTGTATTTTAATGGATATCGTATAGCTACATTCTTCAGGGTGTATTGACTCGTTTAAGCACTATTTTCGTCATATTGTTTTATTTAAATGCCTTCTGGTAGTGTCATTAGAGAGTTTGCGCCACTGCATTAAACCTTATAGTTATGAGTTATAAACTCATAACTATAAGGAAAACCTCATAACTCTAATTCTTTCACGATCGATATAAAAATAGTGGAGCCAATCCGAAGCCTTCCCGTTATAATTAGTCCCGCCCACAATTGCAAATGGCGACGACGAATTTTGCAAAATTCCATAGACCGATGGTTTCTAGGATTGAAATCATGATTAAATGATGCCATCCACTTCAAAAAACTTCAAAATATGATTATTGGGAACTGAAACAAGAAAATCACTAAGGTTTTATTATATATTTTTATGTTTGTCATGTTTTGACAAATTTTTTGTGTTCTTGCATTGGGATTTGTTCTATGATTTCGTGGATATTGAGATTTGTCCTGTATAGGTTTTATAAACAACACTGGCTTCCTGTACAGGTTTTATAACCCACTGACTGTAACTATAAGTATATCTTTTTTGATCTGCGCAAGCACTTGTTTTTTGTTCTTCATTATAATTATAGTTATGAGTTTATAACTCATAACTATAAGGTATAATGCAGTGGCGCAAACTCTCTATTTACGTAATTGTTTACTCATTTCAGTGTTTCGTGACTTTAAGAGCATGACTTTTATAAATGACAAAATAAACGTCATTTCGCTCACTTATGCTCCCGTATTAAACGCACCTAATGATTAACATTAAAGAAATCTATAGTTTGTCATCTATTAGGTTAAGGTGCGTTTAATACAGCAATATCGATCTACATATTCCATCAATAATTCCAATACTGCAGATCAAATTAAAGAACAAGTATGTTTATTATATTAATAAAAGACATTATTGGCATAATATGACAGCAAAATGTTGATTCTGCAAATCGATTTATACCCACGGGATCTCGAATCAATAATACTCCACCAATATACGAATGATATCTATACTTTTGATGCTGCCGTATGAAATGTATCATTTATTGGCATAATAATCACACCAATTTCTTGAAACTATAATAGCATTTAGGTCAAATACCTTTTTCGACCTTCTAATGCCTTCTCGCAACTAATACCCATTTTCTCTCTTATCAAATTCATTAATGGCAAAGCTGAAATTGGTTTTTGCTGCCTGCTGCATCCTGCTTAAGTGCTTCATTTGAAACCCCCACCAACAAGCATAGCAAGAATTTCATACCAAATTCCACATTGTTTGTTTGTTCTGCGGTCCCTAAGGCTTTGCAGCAATAACTTTTCATGAATTTTGATTTCTAAAAAAATTATATATATTTTTTTTAAAAAATCCATTTTCCCATTAACTGGTGGTCCGCAATAAAAAACTACATAATATTTTCATCAACTTTAGTTATTTTTTTTTGTAAATTTACGATTTATGTTCTGTTTTTAAAGCAATAAGATTCAATCTTAAGCTTTTCTGTTTACAGTTGAACCCAGCATACGAATTCCAAACCAACTCGTCGGCGCTCCCCTAGAAAAAGAAGTGCTATTGGAATGTTTAGTGGAAGCATCGCCGCGTTCGGTAAACTACTGGACGAGGGAAAATGGAGACATGATAATATCGAGTGCCAAATATGAAGTACTCGAAGTTGGAGAATCCTATCAAGTACATTTTAAACTCAAAATACGAGATTTGGAAGAAAAAGACTTTGGCTCTTACAACTGCATTTCGAAAAACCTCCTGGGAGAAGCTGAAGGACAAATCAGGTTACATGGTAAGACTGCTATTTTGTGCTTTCAATGTCGTAAATTTAAAATGTGTCACAAGCATCTGCAACTCCTGCACTGTCTTTCCCCTCTCTTTTGGCAATAAATCTTTTTTATTTCACATTTTAACATATGCACTTATCAAATTTTTATTTTTCTACATTGGATATTCACTAGTTGCTCCAAAAGTGCCACAATCAAGTATTTATATAAAAAAACTTTTAATTCCTTTATTTTTCCTCTTTAAGGAAACAAAAGGCGAAAATTTAGATAAATGAGCATTGACCATTTTGTGTTTTTACTTGCAAATGAATATGAATTACTGATTATAGTGAGATAGAAATCATACAGCAAAATGTCACATATCATTCGTCTTATTCAATAGAAGAAAAAGCACAATGTATTATACAAGTGCACTCTCTCCCATTGAATGGCAATTTTGTAAAATTGTTTTAGGTTAGGCAGTCAAATAGTTTGGCAAGAGAAGGGGGAAAAAGATCAATAAATTGTGGCACATATATAGAAAAAATAAAAAAAATCTAAGAAAAAAGCTAAAAACTTTTACATTGCAACCTAAGATAGGTTTTGTTTCTTTTTTGTCTGATATTATTTTTATTTTCTATTTTTTTTTTTTTTTTTCCTTTTTCTTCTCTCTTATTCTTCTCTATTCTGCAGAAATTGACTTGGCCACTGTAAAACACCGGCTGGAACCCAAAGATTCCTATGCTACAGATGGAACAGAAGGTATGAACCATCTGTGCTATAAATCTATACATTTCCTAGTCTGACACTGAAGGTATAATATAACATTGTGAGCTCTAACATCAGTGCTTTGACTTCTATGATTTATTCTAACATTTTCCCAAACGTTAATGCGCAATCTGAAAATAATGGCCACACAAACACAAACTTGCGGCAGGTACGGTATGTACTTAAAGAAGCGCTTGCATATAAACTATAATCAATAAAAATATCGTTTACAAAATAAATAAATTCAATTCATTACTGTAAAAAATAAAGCTCAAGATGCAAGAATTTTTTCTATTAATAAAACCGACTCATAAAATACGAAAAAGTACATAGAATAACCTATTTTGTAAACCGGTTAAAATATACGTTATTAAAATTACTTTTTACCGTATTTCTTAATTAAAGTTAATCAGTAATGGAAAAAGTCATCAAAGTTCTCCTGCTTGTTGTTGATTGATTTTCTCCAGGTACGTGGGTTTGCCCACTAACGGTCTATGATAGAATACGCTGCAGGACCCTTAAAGTTGGGATAGAATATTACAGTATTAGAGTACCCATGCTGGACATACTATAGTATAGGGCCCAAAGTTGACCAAAATACTTAGGTTCAAAATACAAATTACAAGCAAAATGTATTTTGAAATACATATTTCAATTATAAAATACATGTATTTTGGTCAACCCAGATAGGGCCATAAGGCTTTGGCAATAATTTACTTGAATGAAAAAGGAAGATGAAGAGGGTCCCCAGAGTCAAAACTGCACTAAAAGCGGTAGTCCTCATTAGCAATAGTTATTTTTTTCATGGAAAAAGTACTGGAACATGGCTGCCAGTACTTTTTTAAATATAATTTTATGCACAAAATGTATGTATAAACATATAGAAAAATAATTCTTTTACTAAAAAAATTCCAACTAGCCAACAAAGTTTAGGTAGGTGTGTTAAGCATTAAGAACTGTGTGCATATATGCAATGGGTACATAATGGACACATGTTAAAGCAGTTGGAAAGGGCTCGTGAACCAGTTAGTACACATTCCACGGCTTGCTTCAACCATAAAGAGGTTGAAAGTTTTTCTCAAGGAACCTGATGATGACCATAAGAAAAAAAAGTTTCAGAATAAAAAATGAAAGTGAAACCCACATTTATGTTAATTAGAAGCAAAACCTTAAAAAAGATATTTTTTATCTGTACATCAGTCATAATAACAGCAGAAAGAAAAACCTGAAGGCATCTTACAACACACCTCCACACCCACATACGAACTCCTTCGGTGATGGATGCTGGTATCGACTAAGCATTAACATTAAGCTTGGTTTGTGTTTGAGGGTTTGCAATTTTCTCGACGGTGGCAGAACTTGCACCAAAAGAATGGAATATTATACAACGCTGAGTCGACATATTTTCATCTTGGAAAAATTCAATCAAACAGAAACAAGCCATATCGAACGGCTGAAAATCTATACTTCACATATTGGATTAAAAGTGAGCACAAAGCAAAATCACAAACTAAAGATTTTACTTTAGGGTTCGCGTATAAGCTGCAATCAAAACAAGGGCAAATTTCAAACCACATTTCAGATAAGAAAATATAATTAAATTATTGCTCATAGACAAATATTTGATATAAAAGTAGTAACGTGGGTTCCATTGTTATGTACCAAACGTGATCAAGCATAAGGATGATATACTATACATTTTGTACATCAAATTAATATAAATGCTGTAAAATGCGATTTTAGATTTTTTTTTTGTTTTGTTTTTAGACTTTTTCTCACTCAAAACAAATAAGTTAAGACTAAAACTCATATTTGCACAAATTATTCAAACTTAAACTTAAAGTTCCTTTTCAATTTAGAATAAAAACAGATATCTCCCCTCCCTTCCCCCTCCCCTCCCCCCAAAAAAAACAACTCAAATCTATCTAGACGAGCTTTTCATTAGCCACAACATTGAACGGTTTGAATTTTACATGTTTTCTGATTGAAACCTTATGCTAATTTACATCAAGTCTCCAGAGAATGATATATACAAACAGAATCAATCTTGTAGTAAAGGAAAGCCACAAAAAAGCAATGACTCTCTGCATTTTGCAAGTCTAACAAAGTAAGACAAACTCAATTAGATTCTATTGTCCCCTTCTTAAGTTGGTTCCATTTATTTGACAATTTTTCATCCCAAATTTAATTTGCAAGTTACACCCCTTTAAACCCAGTTATTAACATGCAATATTCATTGTAGCAATTTTTTTTGTTAAATTCATTAATGAATTACACAAACAGAATTTTTAACTCAACTTTTTCCAACTTCCTTTCCGTTCTGTTTGCACAAATCCTTTTTATGTATTTTTTTCTCATACTTAACGGTAGTTGCCGTCAAGTCTGGAGCAATTTTCGTTGTCAGAAGATTTCGAAAGTCATAGTAAAGGATTTATAAAATAGAAAAAGTTTCTCCAAGAAGTGGAAAGTGGGTAGAAATAGAAAGTGTCGAGCTGTTTTTTCAACTGCCATGTTCAAACATGGAATAAAAAAATATAACAAGTTTTTGATCATTTACAAGCAGAGAAAAAAATGCAATTGATTTCTTTTACTTGGTCACATATGTGTCAGAAGCATTGAATGTGTGTAACCCAACTGAAATGTTTAGAATATTCAAATATCATTGCGACCTAGGAGAATGTGTGTGTGTGAGAGCGTGTTTGAATTGCTATGCCACTTTTCTTGAGGAAAAATTCAATACAAGTGCAGTTATATGTGCCTTTCTTTGATAATAATCCATGACAAGAAATTTAGAAATTTTTTATTAAAAAAAATATATAAATAAGATTTTTATATTTTGATATGTAAAAAAATATGAAATTTATATCCATATATATCTTTTTCTTTACTCATTTTTCATAACCAGAGGTGACACATTGTTCTACAGAAAAAATATCTTTATTTGCAGTTACGAATAAAACAATGCGACACCTTTTCTGGGACCTTGTAGTCTGTAAGTGGAAAAACATTTTTTCCTACTCAAATTCAATAAGTTATCAATTTTTTTTTTTTAATTTATTACTTTTCTTTTTTTTCAAATTTCCTATATTAGTCAATTTGTATTTTTCAAATTGAATACTAGATGGCGACTCTGTACAGACAGTCCCAAGAATTTTTTTTAAAAAAATAAATCCGAAATTTACAGATTCTTATCCATCTCTTCATTATCCCATTCATAAAATCAATATATTCAAATTAAATTCAATTATAAATACAAATATTAAGTTAATGTATAATCCAAATTGATATCATTGCAATCTGTCAAATCTCTACCAATGTTTATAACCAAACAAACTTTTAATAGCTTTCATGACAAGAATACACACATTTAAATAAGATTTATTTTGATAACACATCATTACTCCTCACTAAACATCACGTTCGCTCCGTCCAAAAGATATTTATGGTACACCATGGCTCATAAACTGCACTTGTCCTTCAGAGTTGCATGGTCTCTATGCTGAATAAGCTTAATTGACTAAAAATTATATTTTAACTCATTACTTTTTTAGGAATTTGCGCGCCTAAATCTATGCGATTTGACACTAGCTAAAATATTCATAAAATTATTTAATTCTTTTTTTTTCTTTATTTTCAGATTTAGTGAGTTCCAATCTGACATTATCTAACCAAAAAGGTTTGGATTCTTACAAACATTCATTGGTCAACCAATTAGAAAGTACTCACATGGGTAAACTAAACACCATCATACTAATTCAAGAATAAAATTAAACAAATTATATTAATTTCTTGATTTCAGCAGATAAATCCAGACTCAGTGCCAGACCAAATAATATTTCTGATCGTAAATACAGTGAAATTTTCAAAGATACGTCAGGAAAAAAATCCGCAGGTATAAAATTATGTTTACATCCAACTTCAATTTTTTTGTTCAAAATTTTGATCAATTTTTTGACAGGCACAACAACTCAGCAACCCGTTCACCATTTGGCAATATTATCCATAAGCTTTTCTCTTCTGACAGTTTCAAAACTCATCTTTCTATAGTGCAATGAAACGACTGGATTGATGCTGTCTACACAGTGAGCCAAGATAATATGAACTCTCAAAAAAACTGTGAAGTGGACAGCACAGTGGAAAGCTCAACTTGTAATAAACTTGTGTCGCAACCTGTGTAATCTCATATAAAATTGAACTGATCAAATAATAATAATAATAAAAAAAAAAAAGAACGAGACAATCCTTCTCTATTCGTATATATATATAATATAAAAAGTATATTATACATACGTGTCATGGAAGGAAAAAAAAAATGTTGGATGACTTTATAACAAACTGCTTCCACTCAAAACTCTGACTAAAAGCAAACAAACAAAAAAGCTCATCAATATAAACATTTGAAGTGTAATGCAGTTCAATGTTATTGTGTATTATATCTATGTTTAGGGTAAAAGAAAAAAAAGAAGAAAAAAAAAAAAAAAAAAAAACTTAATACTTTGTTTTTAAAAATAATATATTTTTTAATTTTATTTTATTTTTCTTGTTTTTTGGTGATGTTTAATTCCACTAGCTTTGACTGTTTTTCTTCCAAAATAAACAAAGAGTGCGTTAAGCGTTTTGAATGTCATACAAGCAGTGTTTAGTTATGTAAAATTATAATAGCTGCAATCTATTTTTCAATTCACTTTATTCGATTTTAAGTTTGTTGCAGATTAAAAGACGAAATTTTTAGAAAACCTGGAAAATGACTAGAGTTATCATAATTTTAGGGCGTGTAAACATGTATATAATAGTGAAACATCACTTCACAGTTCACACCTGGCTAAGTACATTGCAAAAAGAAAAACGATTTTATCCGAAGCCTATGGCGCTATAGCTGTGGCTGACGTGTTAAAAATAACATCATTTTGTGCAGACAAATGGCACCTACTGCTTTTTCCAATTTGTCTCAATGCGTGGGAATCAGAATTTCACCAGCTGCCCATCGTTGCAGCAGCTATTTATGTTGCAGTAATCGTCCTATAGGTTTATGGCCGAATAACGATCAAATTTAATCGTTGTTTAACGATTTGCAACACCTACTCATTATCACTATCAATAGGAGTAATCATTACCTGTTTTCAAGAATGGATTTCACATTGTTAAAAATGTGAAATGCGTAGCAGTTAATGATTTCATGACATTTCGCGTTTCGCATTAAAACCATTGTTAAAAATGCGAAATGCATTGTTAAAAACCCCAAATTGCGAAATGTATTGTTGAAAACTCGAAATGCGAAGCATTTAATGAATACTTCTAATATTGTTACCAATTATTTTTTGTGGATCCAAGCCCTGGAATTTTTGCATAAATTTCCATTGCTTTAGAAATTGTGTTGAGAAAATAAAAATATTGGATTGTTTACACGTTTTAATGACAACAAAACAAGAGCAAGACCCACAATTTACTAGTTGCAAGTTGTCAATTCTAGGAAGTTTTTTCACAAAGCAATCAGGCTATTCCGACCCTTTGGTTCAAGAGGGCAATCACGTATAGGCTGGCGAACTTACTCTCAATCCATTACACGACCCAATAGCCGTTCATCAGACCAATCAACCAGAGTCAATACAATTCTTGCTTCTAAAGGTTCTAGTGTCACTTTGCAGTGTCTGTTCCTTGCAACTCAGTTTTTGTAACAAAATACCTTTTTCTCTTCTAAGTGTCTTGATTGAAGCCAATTATCTGCACCGATTTACCGGACTACGAGTGTCAAAGTCTCAAAGGACATTAAAGATTTCTTTTTCACTCTTTTTTTCCTTCTTTTGTATACAATACAACAACGTTGCACTCAGCCAACCGAGTAATCAGCTTGGTCCAAAGAGAAACACATGACTAAGTTTAATGAGAATTTGGACGAGATTTTGTTAACTTTTACAAAAAAAAAAAATAATATTTTTTGTTATTTAACAATCTCTGATCACCGATTTATTTATAAACTTCCTTTTCAGCCCCAATTTTTCCTGCCCTTGTATTTTTTTAGACTGTGCCAAAGTACATAATCAATATTAACCTGCTGAATCAGGGCTTCCAGAATTGAGTACCAAACACTCTGGCTAGTAATTTGTCACTTGCACACAATATATAGAAAAAGCCCCCCAAAAAATCTTGTTTCTTACTAAGTCAAAAAGTTGATAGTTTACCGACTAACCAACCATAAAAGATAAAGAGACATTTGCTGACAAAATCAAAACTCCCCTGCACTGCACTTTGACATCTTGGCAGTGCTGGCGGTAACTTAAAACCCAAGACTAAGAAACTAAAAAAAGTTTACCCAGAGCAGTTAGCACTTTAACTGTAGCACTTTCACCTGGGTACAGCGGGGTACCCGAACAGATATCTTCAGAAATAGGACTCAGTTAGACAGCACTTCTCATATTTTTATAAATTCTCATCTAGTTTTACTTCCCGGTTGTCAATTGGATTTTATTTTATTATAATAACAATGACCAACAGTGCAATATAAATTGTTAAAAACAATTAAATTTGAACATAAACATAAACAATTTCAAAATTTTGGATAAAACAATTCAAATATTAAATTTAGATTTAAATTTAAAAAATAACTACAAAGCCCAACAGATGGCACTCGACAGTTAGTTCAGTTGAATCGTGTCAACCAAGCACATCATGTTAACACGCCACTTCATCTTTTTTTTAAGATTTCCTATTTACATAGTCCGAATATTAATTTAAACAAAAAACAACAAAAACTGGTAAATGCTAAACGTAAATGTTAATTCTTAGTTCTTATGTTGCACACCGTCGTTACAAATAATTTAAAAATTAATTAAAGTCTCATTAAAACTAAAATTTCAACTGACTTTGCAATCGCTATTTAAAACACAAGTGGTAACAAAAATCAATTTGACAGATCTATTTTCTACCTGACACAAACGTCCCCATATACATCAGATACTTCCTCTAACGCTAAATAATAACAATTTTATTACCGTATATATACATTAAATCAATATATACGCCTTAATAGTAATAGTAATTAGACCATTTTATTATTAAAAAAAAAAAAAAAATTACCAAAATTGGCATTACACCAAAGGAATTCAAATAACAACATTTCCTTTTCCTTCCGATACCAACGTAATGATATCCATTAAAAAATCGATAATCGAACCGTAATTAAAATAAATGCCTAGAATTTTGTGATTGGTTTAGGGGTTTAAAGTTTATGGATCCCATTACGAAATCTTAGATAATATCTCGAGCCATTTTAGGAGCGAGAAATAAGCAATCCTTCTATCCGATTACTGCACAATGGATTAGTTAACAAAAATTGTTGTTTATTAAACGTCACACACCAAATGTTCAAAAACGTCCAATCAAATTCCTCTATTAAAATTATTTATCGTAGTTGTTGTAACTAGGATACAAGATGATTGATCAGCCCACAAGTGAGTATTCTCTGCCACCATTAGACGAAGCAACGCTATGTAGTCTGAGTGCATGTATCAGGTTCCTATTTCACCACAAAAAGTAAGTAATTAAATATTCCTTAATTTCTCAACGAAATGTAAGTTGCTTACAGATAATATTTAATGTTCAACTTTTATTGTCACGAAATCGTCTTATTAGTTAATGTAACTCGCATGCGAAATTCAAATTTCCTTTAGTCGATAATTCCTTTCGGATAAAGAACGTCGACAACTCCCAAATAATGACCAAACTAAAACTCCCCAAAAATAAAACAATAAAGTCTGGATTGTTATTAATCGTGTTATTACTTAGTTTGACTCAGACATAAATATTAAAGTCACAGTTGATCTGCCGATGAATTCAGAAATGAATCAAATTTTATATTCTAATTATATTTTTTATAACCCAAATTCGGACACTAAAACTAATTTTTGTGAGATAAACTTAAATAAAACCCTGACCCTGGTACTCTTTTTGTAATCGTCAGTGTTTATTACCCAAAACCTAATCAATTTCTCCTGGACAACACCATGTGTTTATAGTAGTTACATGGTCAACACTCACTCCCATGTCTCTGCAGCAAAAGTCAATACATTAAAGTCATGAAAAATCTTAAATGTCATATTCAACATGGTCACATAGAAGTAAAACCCACTTCTGGCCAGTGAATTAAAATTAAAAACCATTGTTTTATTGTTTAACAATCAATATACGAGCATTGTAGTAATTTCCTACCACTTGTCACAAACTCATTAACTGCACCGGATACGAAATTATAGGTTCATTCAGTAATAGAACCCGGTGAATCCCATGAGTTCTAAAAATTCTTATGTACCTACAGCATGAGAATTCAAACCCCGATTTATTTAATTTAAACAGTTAAGACCTCGCAAACCATAAATCCTCCTCATACAGCAAGGAGAGCCTATGATGCAGATCCCGCCCGGCCACTTCGATTCATTAACACTAAAATAGTAAGTAAAATCGCTGCGGGTTCGGATTGGATCGCAGTTTGATGCCGCCCGGTGTATTTAGGCCTCACAAAATAGAGGTGTCCTGATGGACCTATCAAAACTCGCATCCGGGCCATCCGGTCCAATGTCTCAATTGAGCCAAATTCTTATTACTTTATTGAAACATCCAAAGACAAATACTTGAAAATTTCTTGTTATAATAAGTACCCGTACATTTTTCTTAGAAAAAAAATATATATATATATCCGGAAATATGTCTTCGTTCCCTATTAAATGCAGTGAAATACGACTAGCCCAAATATTTACCCAGATTTTACCCAGATCATTTAATTGGTACTTCCCGCAATAAAAGAAAACAAATCGAATCCAAATAACCTATAAACCCCCATAGAGCCAATGACCCGACGAAAAAAAAATGACGTCATACATTTAATTCTATTATTATCATTAAACAGATGAATGACAAGTCAGAGCCACGCTCGTTGAGCGAGCACGCAACTGCACACAGCACCGAACGCACTCTGCGTGATCATAATGGCCCTGATAAAGCATTACCATGAAAGGGAAACCAGGTTTTATTCCGGCTCACACGGCGGCAGTGGCCCGCCGAAGGCGTAACAACAATGAGAGCATGCAAAACAAGACTAAGCAGAACAATGGCAATAAAGCCATGTTGCAATCAGCAGTAAACCATGCACTGGAAGATGTACCCTTCATACTGTTTTCCAGTGCATCACTGGCCAAGTACGAAGAACAGAAGAAAAAGGTGATCAGTGAATATGGATTTCTGCCCAAACGAAGTCCGACTATTAAGGATGGATCGGTGTTGCCGAGAAGGTTCGAACCGGTTTCACCCTACTTTTATGGAAAGCCGATAGAAGAAATAGAAAATGGAATATATGAAAAGGTTAGAAGTTTAATATAAATACTCCTCAATATTTTCAACTTCCCTAAACAAACAGCCCAGACTCGATGATCATATTTAATTTATTTAAATTTTTAGTTTTAAGCATAAAAATTGAATTTGTAATTTGATTTTTATGCTTAAAACTAAAAATTTAAATAAATTAAATAAGATCATCGAGTAGGATATATTTTTTTTAAGTTATAGTAGTTAATTTTTACAATTCTAGACATAGAAAGGATTTAAAGAAAACTTATAAACTAAATAACCCGTTATACTTGTATACGAGATCCCTATAAGTTTTATTTGATTCATTGCTCAGAGCAAAGCTTAATGCATAATGATCCAGAAATCTCTATTAGAAAACGAGCAGAATTTCAAATGAAAGGTTAAGCTATTGTATCTCATATAAACTCTATTTAACAATTCGTGCACAAAACTCCCATTGGTTATGCATTGTACTGAAAGTATGTATTGTGCTATCTTATTTCAATCCGCTAGTTGAGCTAAGTCGAAAAATCGTTGCGCACATTTTTTGGCTATGAAACAATGATTTTTTTTCTCAGCTCAACTAGAAGATTAAAATAAGGTATCACAATATATACTTTCAGTATACAATACAAAAACGTTCACTTTTCAGTTTCGTGCACGAATTGTTGGATAGAGTTTAGAAATGTGTTTTTTACAAAGAAACAAAATTTTTGCCTGTCCGTTTTGATGGACAACATCATAAAATATAAAATAATTTATGACCAAAATGCCAAGCAAAATCATTCCTAAGCATAATTAAATATATTTGTGTAACTCGGATTACATTTGCACAAAAGATTAGTTTGTTGTTAAAAAAGTATTGACCAATATCTTTGAGAACACAGCATGAAGTTTATTTTAAAAAAAAACCCTCCTGTTGGTAACTACATTTAGCTATAAAACTAAGCCATCGCCCATACTCGTTACAGTCATTAATAACACTAGGAATATTGATTTACATTCACACCAGAGTGTTTATCAATAAATTTTCCCATAGTTTCTGCTTGAATTAGAGAAAACATTCCGTATCTATCATTTTACATGTTGCATATTTTATAAAACAACGCAAAAACTACAGTAAATAGAAAATATAAATTATCGATTTGAGAATCGATAACATATATATATATATATTTTAGTAAAACACTATATATAAAAAATATAGGCCTATATATCTCTTCGCAACTCAATGATGACCCAAATAAATTTTTTAAAAAATGTCGGCATGCCTGATAAAGTGAGTATCACGTTTTACAGCACCGATTCGATTTTTACGGCATGCCGTAAAAATGACCAGATGTCTGATTTTCAAGATCTGGTCAAACTCGGTTTTTCCGGCATGCCGTTCTTTCCGAGGGAATACGGTATCAATAAAACATGACGATTTTTATGAATATTTTATCTCGATTACAAATACTTTAAGAAAATATATATTACTTTTTACTTTGTTGCCTTGGAAATTAAACTAAAAAAAGTGTCTGTAAAGTTTACTACACCAAAATCGACTCAGCAACGTGCGACATGTAATGGATCCATACGTCAATACTGTATGAGTAGAGTATCCAATGAATTATAATTTTTACAATTTCACATTAGAATTTGTTTTTCTAAAAAACAAAATTTTCAATTATTTTTAAGTACAGGTACATTTGCACTTAATTTCCGCAATCATAAAAAAGAAACTCAAATATTTTCAATATTAATAGTTTTTGCGCCTGGACACCTCTTTGTTATAGCAACAGCATAAACAATAGAGGATCAAAAATTCTAATTAATTATTTTTATATTAATTAATATTAATACCGTATATACTCGCGTATAAGTCGACCCTGACTTAAAACGGGTCAAAAACCATTGAAAGTCAACCCCCTAAATTTTATTTTTTTATTTTATTTTATTTTTTTAATTTGGTTCGATTTATATGCGGGACAATAGCTGTTTTAAGTTTTAAAAAAAAAATAAAAAAAATACAAAAAATAAAATAAAAGATTTGGTCTAAAAATCCTCGACTTATACGCGCGAGTATATACGGTAATTAATAATTCAATTGTTATGTTCATTTTTCATAACCTGATAAACATAAGACAATAAATTTCTAATATTGAATAACGAAAACAAGTAAAAATACAAACTTCAAATCTAACCAAATCTGTAGGGAGTTTATTATCTACACAAACCCTAAATTCTGACCAATGGTTTAATTCCATTAAGCCAAACCCCCCAAAAAAAATTTGCCACTCCTGGTCCTACCACATTTAGAGCACTTTAATTACTTTAATTGGCTCGCATCTTATAATTAAAGTATTAAAGATAAAGCTGAGTAGAATTTTATTATTTTAATTATTGTCATTACACTGTGCCTGGAATTCTAAAGCAAAAATCAACCTGCACATTATTTCCTACGCAGACAATCACCAAAAGAATTAATTATTTCTTGTGTTTATTTGTGTGCAGTAATACGAATTTATTCTCAAAAAGTATAGCTAATGATCTCCTATTCTAATGTAAAGGTTAAATTTAAAACAGCAGCTTAACTAAACTACTGCATTGAATCAATAATATCTACATTGCCACTGTCAAGTAAGTTATTAGTTGATGGCCGTGAAATAATTTAAAAACCAATCAATTAGAAGATTTGTTGACATCAATTCTAAACGAGTAATTTAGCATTAACAATTTTTTTTTGTCATACATCACGAACTAACCACTTAAATTTTCCCAGTTATTAGAACCGCATATAGTTTAGAAGCGGAGCGGAGCACATAATTATAATTGTCGGAAATCAAGGTCGAGCTCATGTGACGCTCCATCAAGTACTAAAAAATGACAAAATTGTCGGTAGATTTCTTAGACGTATCAGATATCTGCAATCTACGATTGTGGCTATAAAAAAGATTTTATACGGAAAATTTCCTTTTAAACCATTTTGTACAAAGTATTTCTATCAAATATAAAGATTGTGACGCAATATTTTTAAATCAATAATGTGACAATTACACGTCGCTAAGCTGCCGAAATAAATTTTTCACAGTACGATCAATATGATATTACACCATACAATAACAAAAACAAGTATGAATTAGTAATTACATGCACTCACTAAATCCCATCTTATAAATCTACATACGGTAGATAAGATATTATTAACTGCTAATTGTTGCAATATTACATATTGAACACTTTAAATGATAAAATCAACTTATCGATGTCACATTAACTTGTTGCTGTGTTTTCCCTATGGATACGTATAGGTGTATAACAAGATTAACAAGATTAACTTAAGTTTTAGTAAATATTATGTCGACAAATGGGCAATTTCAAACCTACTACGGTAATGATAAATGACCATATACGTTGAAAAATATAAATAATGTCTTTCATCTTAAAAAATAATAAATTATTATTATCTAATTATTCACATCGATTTTATTTTCAGACTTGCTGCGTATTATCGATGCATTTTTCCAAACACTATGTCAATCGGATTACAGCAACAAACTCCTTTTTTATATTCAGCCCGTTTAATCTCTTGCGGAAAACCTGTATTGCCTTAGTAACTAATCAGTATCCTTTTGTCATCGAAATGTGTAAAATTAGGTTACTTAATCGCATGTTGTCATGTCATTGAAAATGATTTAAATCTGCTCAACATGCGATGAGTAGCCTAAAAAAAGATCCCATCGAGTCAATAACCTCTCCTGAACTCATCGATTACGTAATTTAATTGCTAACGAATTAGTATGTCAAGTGGAAATGACTTCCTTAACGCTTAACAGATATTTTGATTATGTAATGATATTGACCATCTTATTCAACTGTGTCTTCCTAGCACTAAGCACTCCAGTAGAAGAAGCAGAGTAAGTACTAAAAAAAAAGTGTAAAGTGTAAAGTTTTACGTGTCTAAATTTTATTATTTTTTTGCAGATTTGTTTTTTTAGGTATCTATACAACAGAAATGTTAATAAAAGCAATAGCTAAAGGATTTATTCTCAATAAATATACGTATCTTAGAAATCCTTGGAACTGGTTAGATTTTATTGTCATAATACTAGGGTAATAAATATATTTTTTTTCTGATAAATTAAAAAATTCTAATTTTCTAATTAATATTTATTATTATTTACAGTTTTGTTACAAGTTTTGTAAGTGTTCGTAACATATCAGGCCTCAAAACATTTAGGGTTTTCAGAGCTCTGAAAACAGTCTCAATTTTACCAGGTATGAAATAAAGTAGTAAATTTCTTAATCATTATTAAATAATTTTGTATTTTTTCAGGCTTGAAAACCATAGTTAATGCTTTGTTACATTCGATTAAAATGTTATCTGAAGTTATGTTGTTAACAGTATTTTGTTTAATGGTCTTTGCCCTGTTTGCATTACAAATCTACATGGGGACACTTTTGACCAAATGCGTAGCAGACAACAATGCGACAATGACACCTGAAGAATATTTTAAGTCAGTTCTGATTTCTAATTATTTCCATTCTAAATGAAAATAATTAATTTTTTGTTATTTCATTCAGTTACATTCAAGATCGAAATAATTGGTTAACAGAAAATATTCCTGACAAACTGACTTACATAAACTGTGGAAATGAGTCGGGACAATAGTAAGTCTTTGTCAACTAAATGTTACTATTTTACTAACTTATGTCACTATTTCTTTACAGTCAATGTGATGCAAATTACACTTGTTTGCCTGATATTGGAGACAATCCAAATTTTGGATATACTAGTTTTGACAACTTTGGTTCATCCATGCTAAACACATTTCAGTTAATTACTTTAGATTATTGGGAAGACATTTACAACAGGGTAAATAAATTGTTGTTTTTTTATTATCTTCTAAAAATATGATATCTCCTACTTTACTGTATTTCATTTCAGGTTATTTTTGCCAATGGCCCAATTCATCTAATCTATTTTGTGCTAGTGGTATTCTTTGGGTCTTTCTACTTAGTAAATCTAATGTTGGCAGTTGTTGCTATGGCATACGAGACTGAAGTTGAAGCAACACAAAGAGTAAGTTCTAACCTAAGTAACTTATTCGTACATTAAGCCTAGTACACATACCAATTCAGACTCAAAATATTCAGCCAATCTGAATTTTCCATGTGACAATTATCAACGGAATTTTAAATAAAGGATAATGTCACATGGAAAATTCAGACTGGGAATAATGTGGTACACATGGTTTGTTTAATGACATCATATTACAAATGGTGACTGTCTGAAATATTTTTTTGCAAATGGCTACCATTGAAAATGTGCAATGAGGATGAGGATGAGGATATATTCAAAAATCAATGTGTTGGGCCTTTTCATTTCTTGGCAGGATAAAACATATATCCCGCCAACAGCAGCTAATATGGATTCGTCCCTACTTGACGCAACGTTCGAACATGCAGTTTAAGTGCCCATCTGGTTAACTTTATTTTTAACCGGTCGCTTAAACCACATGAATTATGGGTAGTTGAAAAGATTCCATGCACGGAAACAATAGGTCGTTTCCTGCGCACCAAGTGCGCGGAAAGAATGATTTTTTTCAGCTACGAAACATTTCCTCACAAGGAAATTTTTTGATGTGTACCACAAAAAAGGAATTTTCAGATTTCGATTCCCTGTGTAATTCCGTGTACGGAATGAGCTGATGTGTACTAGGCTTTATTTGTTAAGTTTGTTGTAACAAATCGAGTGTTCCAAAGATAGCCTAGTGGTTAGAGCACTGGCCCTACACTGCTTTGATACCAGATTCAATTCCAGGCTACGGCATCTTTACCAAATTGTGCGAAAGAGTTTTTTCAGTTCTCCTGCCTGTTGTCGACTGAATTTTCTCCAGTTACACTAGTTTTACCCATGAACTAACGTCTGCGAGATCATAGTCGTAAAACTCAAATCATTAAAGAGTTCCTTGTATACTGTATTATAGTTAGTTCACATTGAACGTAATGTAACATAAATTAACTTAACCTACGGAAAGTAACCTAATGGCTTTGTTCACACTGTTTGTAGACAGTAAATGTAAACTGACCAATCACACAATTTCTCATTCCATCTCGTTTTTCATGTGAGAAGCGGCTGTCTTCTCATTGGTTGCTGTAATTTCTTATGTTACGTTACTTCCTACTTTAAAATCAATTTTGAAGTAGGAATTTAAGTTTACTTCTGTGATTTTAAACCCACAATGCATTTCGTACAATCCTGCATTACAATACAAAGTGGTATGAACACCAATGTGAACTAACCATTAGAGTACCCACGCTGAACATACTATGTATAGGGCCACAAGATATGAAGAATAATTTACTTGATATTGAAGGGGGCTTTGCTCCTCAGAATTAATTTTTTTACCCGTATGTGGTTTGTGAACGTTTAGAAAAACAAAGCATAAAGAAAGAAGATGAAGAGGGTCTCCCGAGGCAAAACTATGCTAAGCGGTAGTCCTCGTTAGCAAATAACGTTGTTTTTGTAAGGAGGTTAATAATTAGTCATGGGTATGGTGGGAAAACGTTTAAATATTGATTAAGATCTTGAGAATTAAGTTTGCAATAAAAAACGTGATGGATTGTCATTAGATTTTTATTAGTATACTATGCACGCGCAATTTAAGCTCTTAAGTGGGCAATACCGGTTGATCTTCACGCACCCAGTGATGTCTTTCTAATTACAATTTTCTAATTAAAATCAAAATGTTTGTAGGAAATACAACTGGATAAAGAATATGCCGAAGAATTGAAAGAAGCAATGCATGAGAATCAACCAAAGCCAAAGAAAGTCAAAAAGAGACGAATAATTACTCGACATGGAGCAATAACGCTGACAGATCCAATTAGTGACACGGAATTAGATCCAGCTGAATTAACTAGGACAACAGGAACCAAGACCAGTGCCTTCCCAGCTCAACCACCTCCAGCGATACCATCTTTGCAAGACGACCGTCCAAAAACAACCTTGGATGGTGGTCCCAGTGATCGATGGAAAAATCAAAGACCAAATACAGAAATAGATATTCCGAATGTGCCCTACTCAAGATACAGCACCGCAACGGCGGTGCGAAATACCGGCAGTATACGGAGCGATAACAATTTTAACAACAATGCTAGTTTTAAAAAATTAGTCAACTCTAAAGTTGTGCCCAAAAACACAACGTGTGACTGTGGTTTAGAAAACCGTGAAAATAGCCTTCATGACAACACAGCAATGGTTGAAAATGGAGAAATTATAAATACAGTGTTGCCGCCAACTTTGGTAAGTAGAAACTTATCTGAAAAGTAATCACTGCATCAGTTTGGGGTTTGTTTTAGAAAATGTAAATACTACATAAACATGAGTAAACGTTGTGTAAACGGACACTGTCTGCTTATATTATATTTAAGCGATATTAAAAGGTTTACAATATCAAAAATATTATGACTGAATAATGATCACCATCTGGCCGAAAGAATTTTTATTTATTTTTGTAAGTTTCCTGAACACATCCCAAACAGATCATTGTTGGCCACTGCTGGCAGAGCGCTGCTTTTGACATCACAGTCGGTATTCCCCATGTTAAATGAATTGAAAAATTATTTAGATGTTTTAAACAATGATCCAATGGATCAATAACAAACTATAATGTCGTAAACCCTTTAAATTCAAAATTTCATGGATATTGAAGTTTATTGAGATAAACTGTATATTAGTTACAAGGGACTATATTTAAAACAGCAAAGCACAAAATCAGTCCAAAAAAAATTAATAATTTAAGTGTTCCGTTTCCTTGAATGGCCTTGTCCGTGTTTCAATAAGTCACCTACTTTCAGAAATTAAAATGTCGCTAAAAACTTAAATAAACAAAAATCGTTGCTTAGGTAACTGCCTTTGCGTGAGTTAAAATCTATACGACACTTTAATTTTTAACCTTGACAAGCCAATAAATTCTCTTCCTTTTATGATTCATAATTTAAAATTTTGTTTAAACTTAAAAAAAAAAAATAAGTTTAAATAAAATTTCACTTTGTTAAAAAATAATTTACATTAAAAAATACTAAATATCATTATTTTGCCCCAATTTTCTTATTAAACTCACAGATGTCTAGAGACTCGGCAGAATCTACAGGTACTAACACCTACCAATTAGCATTAAGCGAATTACATCGCTTGGCCCCCAGCCTAGATGAAGAACCAATACCAGAAGAGCCTGCAATTATTGAAGGTAAGTTCTTTGAATGCATTTTGCTTATTATTATGCGTTTACTTTGTTGAATTGACCATAAAACAATTGAGGGTAATAACAAATATGTTGACTTTCCATTCGTATAGCCGCCCTAAACGATTTTTTAATCACTTTTTAATCTATAGATCCATTACCAGATCGAAATTGTGAATGTTGTTCTCGACGCTGCATCAAATTCCAATGGTGGCTCAAATTTCAGAAATTTACGTATATCATAGTAACTGATCCATTAGTCGAATTGTTTATCACTTCGTGCATCATCTTTAATACAATTTTTCTGGCAATCGAGCATCATGGCATGAGTCCAGATCTAAAAGAAGTTTTGAATATTGGCAATAAGGTAAATACACCAATAATAATCGACAACAATTGAACAATCGAATTCATGTATGGTTACAATACAACAGGTATTCACTGCCATCTTTACAATTGAGACAACATTGAAACTCATAGCTTTAGCCAAAGATTATTTCAAAAATTCGTGGAACAATTTCGATCTTGTCATTGTTGTATTCAGTTTAGTAGAACTTGGATTAGAAAATATCAACGGTTTGTCAGTTTTAAGAGCACTGCGACTGGTCAGTATTAATAAAAATCCATACCGTATATTAATGTTCAAGTACTGTAGTCTGATAAAACTGTTAATTCATTCCTCAGTTACGAGTCTTCAAACTAGCTCAGTCGTGGACTACAATGCGGGTGCTTTTATCAATAATAGTGAGCACATTAGGAGCTCTTGGGAACTTGACCCTTGTCCTGGTGATCATCATGTACATATTTGCTATACTTGGAATGCAACTGTTTGGAAGAAATTATACTGCAGACAAGTTTCCACCAGAGAATGAGATACCACGGTAAATAACAACAGAAAAATAAAAATCCGTTTTTTCAGATCCCAGAATTTACTGCTTTTATAGATGGAATTTCAGAGATTTTGTCCATTCATTTATGATGATTTTTCGCGTTTTATGCGGCGAATGGGTCGAACCGTTGTGGGATTGCATGCGCTCTTCGGGTGAATGGTGTATGGCCATCTTTTTACCAGCGTTGGTGGTGGGCAATTTTATGGTTTTGAATCTGTTCTTGGCTTTGCTGCTTAGTTCATTCAATTCCGACGAATTGTCACAAAACAAAAAAGTAAACCAATCAATATATTGATCCTAAAAGTCGATATTAATAAGTAATAACCTTTTCCAACAGGACGACGAAGCTTCCAGACTGCTCTTAGGAATTAAGAGACTAAAATATATATTTTGTTATTGTTGCTGTGAAATTATTAAATACAAAAAACGAAAACGGTCGCAGAGTGTGGAAAGCATCTTGACAAGCAAGCCAGATGTAATAGTCAAACCGGACGTTGTACCAGACTCTGGATTTATGAACAGGGTGCATCCAGAAAGTCCTATCATCTCGGCCAATACTCGAGGTAAAAAAAGTGCACATTGACCTGCTACATGTCCGTATTTGTATGTCCTTGTTTCTTGCAGTGAGCGAAAATAGGCATCGATTAAAGAATGTCGTGTCAGTTGAAGAAGTTCAAGATTTAAATGAAGATACGAATCGGAGAGTAACTTGGACGCCTGTCGCAGATTACTTGACCAATTTACGAAACGGTTCGATGTCGTCGCTCAATCTTACTGACACACTTCTTAAAGTTGAAACGTATGGAACTTCAAAACGAGATGAATCGACCCAAACTGCGGAGGTGCCAGCACCTGAAAACCAAACGCCGACTAGAAAGAATTCAAAAAATGAGAACATTGTAACGACTGACACCCCAGAGAATAAACCAAGGGAAGAAAACACAGAAATAAACCTTGATAGTGAAGAAGAAGAAGAAGTCAAAGAGATACCGTTATCTGAACGGAACCCAGAAGACTGTTTCCCAACATGGATGTACAAAAAGTGAAAATACAACACAAAAAAGTGTAAAGAATGGATTTTATCATCATTTTTCTTAAATTATTTCTCAGGTGTTGCTGTTGCAAGTACGTTCTAACATCCAAATTAGCAGAAAGTTGGTTTCAATTCAGAAAAAAAGTTATCCAAGTCGTTGATCATTGGTTATTTGAATGGACAATAATAGTAATCATTTTTGCGAGCAGCGTTTGCTTGGTGAGTTTCACTTATTTTCGACAAAATCACAATCTAAATTTCAAAATTATTTTATAGTGTTTCGAAGATATCCACTTGGAGAACAATGTTCCACTTAAAACAGCACTGTACTACTTAAATATCATCTTCTGCATCATCTACACACTAGAGATGCTCTTGAAATGGTTGGCGCACGGATTTGTTGTTTACTTCTCAAGTGGCTGGAGTACACTAGACTTCATAATTGTTGCTGTAAGTACAATCTTCAGTCAAAATTAAACATAAAATCTTTGCTAATTAAAGTAATTTACCGTATATACTCGCGTATAAGTCGAGGATTTTTGGACCAGATCTTTTATTTTATTTTTTTTATTTTTTTATTTTCTTTATTTTATTTGGTTCGATTTATACGCGGGTCAATAGCCGTTTTAAGTTTTAAAAAAAATAAAATTTAGAGGGTCAAATTCAATGATTTTTGACCCGTTTTAAGTCAGGGTCGACTTATAGGCGAGTATATACAGTAATTATTACATAAAATATTTTTTTTCTAAATAGGCTTCAATTTTAAGCGTTGTTGTTGAAGGGAATAAAAACCTTGTCGCTTTGAGATCCGTTCGAACTCTTCGAGCATTGAGACCTTTGAGAGCAATTTCTAGATGGCAGGGCATGAAGGTATAAAGATCCTATTTAGTTTACGTAATAATTGCCTAATCAATACACCGCACTTTGTTCCAGATTGTGGTCAATGCCCTCATGTCAGCTATTCCTGCCATATTTAATGTTTTATTAGTGTGTGTAGTTTTCTGGCTCATTTTTTCCATCATGGGAGTACAATTTTTTGCTGGAAGCTTTTATAAATGTGTCAATGAAGAAGATGAGCGAATAAAAGTAGATTTAGTTCGAAATAAAAACGATTGCTTAGAACTCAATCATACTTGGAGAAATGAAAAAGTTAATTTCGATAACGTCGGACAAGGATATTTGGCACTGTTTCAAGTTGTAAGTATAAATTTTACAATAATTTTATACACTACATTTATCCCATAATCCCATTTTCTTTGATAGGCGACATTTGAGGGTTGGATGGAGGTGATGGAAGCTGCTGTTGACTCTAGAGGAGTAGACCAGCAACCGGACACGGAAGCCAATTTAACGGCTTATCTTTATTTCATTGTTTTCATTGTTTGTGGGTCATTTTTCACACTGAACCTATTTATTGGTGTTATTATAGACAATTTCAATATGCTGAAGAAAAAGGTGAACATTGATTAGGGTCTGTGTATATTATAAATAAATATATTTAATAATTTTTGTTTTCAGTATGAAGGTGGCGTTTTAAACATATTTTTAACTGAAAACCAGAAGAATTATTACGCCGCGATGAAAAAACTTGGACGTAAAAAACCGCAAAAATTAATTCGAAGACCTATCAACAAATGCCAAGCCGCATTTTATGACATATCAATGAGTAGACGGTAAGTTGTACTAATAAAAATACAGTACCGGTACATTCACATAAAATTATATAAATGTCATTTCCAGGTTTGAAATGTTGGTTTTCGTCATAATCGTCCTCAACATGATCAGCATGGGCATCGATCATTACCGTCAATCACAAGAAATCGAAAAGATATCAGAAATCCTAAACATCACATTCACCACATTATTCGTCCTAGAAGCAATAATCAAACTAATTGGCCTTCGTCACTACTACTTCACGATCCCATGGAATATCTTTGACTTCGTCCTTGTCGTATCATCAATCGGCGGTAAACAAAATAATCAGAGATAATACCACTAGCGCTTCTAAAATTATCGATAATTTGCAGGAATATTGATGAAAAACCTGGTCAAAAGTACACCAATAAGCCCAACAATGCTGCGAGTAGTCCGCGTCTTCAGAATAGGACGTATTCTCCGCTTAATCAAAGGCGCAAAAGGGTTGCGAAAACTCTTATTCGCACTGGTGGTGTCCTTGCCAGCTCTCTTCAACATCGGAGCACTCATCTTTCTAATCATGTTCATCTACGCCATCATCGGCATGTCGCTCTTCTCCCACGTCGATCACACTGGCGTTCTAAACGAGGTGGTCAACTTCGAAACGTTCGGCAGAAGCATGCTCCTGCTGTTCAGACTTCTCACCTCCGCCGGATGGAATGATGTCCTCGAATCGCTCATGATCCAGCCTCCCGACTGTGATCCGCACAAAGGCAGTCATCCCAATGGAGACTGTGGCAATGCTACAATGGCTGTGGTGTTCTTGGTGTCTTATGTCCTCATTAATTACATGATCGTCATCAATATGTACATCGCCGTTATCCTCGAAAACTTCAATCAAGCTCATTTAGAGGAAGAATTAGGCATTGTTGAAGACGACTTGGACATGTTTTACTTAAACTGGGCCAAATATGACCCCAGAGCGTCGCAATTCATTAGTTTCTGGGAGTTATCCGACTTTGTGGCAACTTTGGACCGTCCATTAAAAATTGCTAAGCCAAACAACATAACCATAGCGTCTTTTAACTTGTCTATAGCGAAAGGCATGAAAATCCACTGTCTGGACATTCTTCAAGCACTCATCAAGTATGTGCTGGGATATGTGGAGGAGACTGCGGACTTCAAGAAACTACGGAATCAAATGGAGGAAAAATTTATAAAACAATTTCCGACGAGAAAAACTCTTGATATGGTCACTACGACGTTGCAGTGGAAAAGATATGAATTTGCAGCGCGTGTTGTTCAACGGGCGTATCGCAATCACACCACTAAGAAGCGGAGACAGAGAGATCTCGATGCGGGACTTAGACCAAACAGCAGACTCGGTGCTAGCCTTCGAAATATATCTCATTACTTTTCTCAATCAAAGAGTGCATCGAAATCGAGGCGTCCAAGTCCAAAATCAGTTCGTGTTAGTGATAATGGGACTGCGAATAAAGTGTTTTCCATAGATGAAAACACGTGACCGCCCGTTTCTCGCCTTTAGGGTACATTATACACTAACAAGAGAGGACGCTCAATGGAAAAATTCAATATTGTTACAGACAATTTTCAGACAGATGTTTATAAAGTGACACCAAACCTATTCTCTGGCAAAAGTTACCCATCCAAAGCTTTATTTACGTATAACCTCAGTTATTGTACTTCAAGCAGACAAATTCTTTTCTTGTTTTTCGAATTATCATTATAAAAATTATCAATAATACTAAAAAAGATTTCTATCATAATAAATAATAATAATAAGAGCACTCTTGAAGTAAATATTAAGTTTTTAATTTCATTTTAACTTGAAATACCTCATCATAATAATTTCGAAACAAAAATAATGTTATTTTGTACAACCTGTCCTATTACTATGTAATTGTGTAAATAAATGTATAACAAAACAATGCAACCAAAGATTCACTCATTCATCATCAAGTTGATTTTGGATTAGGATTGTGGCAAGACAATAAATATGGAGGACGAAATTGTAAATTAGAATCAGGAATTGGCAGAGCAGTCACTGGTACATCGTAACAACAGTTTCTTTGTCTGGGTTTGTAGCAACAATGGTATAAATCTGGACACTTTTGAGTGCACAGCAATTGATCATGTCTGGCAATTGATCCACAAGGTTGTTGTTGTGACAAAATATTTGAAGCCCATTGTTGTGCTCGTTTAATCTCTTGCTGAATGTCGAGAAGTGGACAAGCGCTTGTTTCCAAGCGGCAAGAGAAGTTGGGTTTCTCAGGTAGGAAAACGGGTATAGCTTTTCTTGGAGGAGTTACTGATCTTGGAGAGAAACGATCAGGTGGACATTTCTTTAAGTAAATGATGAATTTTAGTTTTAAGTAAAAATAATCAGATACCGGTAATTCAAGTATTTTTGTTTTGTATTTCTCATTTTAGTGTGAAAAAATTAAGAAAATGGTCAAAATGTGAAATTCAAAACAGTTTCCTTAATTTAGTTACCAGTAATGGAGGAATAGGACTTGTTCTATTGGTTTGAATACATTTTTCATTTATATTTGGGCACTGTGATGAATAAACTCCTCTAAAACTTTCCAGTTTACAATTTAAATCATCAATTCTATAATCATATGAGAAATCATAAGTTGAAATGACAGTAGAATTAAAGATAAACTATATAAAATTGTTTATAACAATTTAAACACACCCTCTTTACACCCCTGCTTTATCAATCCCGAATGGTTAGTTCACAGTAGGTGCGTTCAATTTGATTTAGATAAATTAACTTAGTTGACTTAACTGCTAAGTTGACTTAAACTCATTACATGTGACGTTTTGGACGTCATAGTTATGGCAAATGACTCGCTTAAGGTAATTAATCTAACTTAAGTTGCATTCAATATTGCCTGAATAAAATTCTTAAGTGCGTAGTTGACTTAAAGTGGCAGGATGTGATGTAGTTGACTTCATATTCATCTAAAACCTCCTACTTTAGACATCTTTACTTAAGTTACCCAATTCGTATCTTAAGTAAAGATGTCTAAAGTAGGAGGTTTTAGATAAATATGACGTCAAATACATCATATCCTGTCACTTTAAGTCAACTACACACTTAAGAATTTTATTCAGGCAATATTGAACGCAACTTAAGTGAGATTAATTACCTTAAGCGAGTCATTTGCCATAACTATGACGTCCAAAACGTCACATGTAATGAGTTTAAGTCAACTTAGCAGTTAAGTCAACTAAGTTAATTTATCTAAATCAAATTGAACGCACCTATTGGTGTTCACACCACTTAGTAACATAACACACGATAGCTGTGCAATACATTTTGGGTTAAAAATCCAGAGGTAAACTTTAGTTCCTACTTCAAAATTGATTTTGAAGACGTATATGAAATTACGGCAACCAATGAGAAGACAGCTGCTTCTTGTATGAAAAACGAATGAGAAATTGTGTGATTGGTCAGTTTACATTTACTAGGGTATTCAGAAACTGTCGCATAAGCGCGCAAATGCGAAAGTGTGAAAATGTGATTTCACACATGCGCACCGGAAGTCTCATAAGCCTCATAGACCTCATGTTATGTTGTGACTCACATGGGTGACTCACACCTCAAGAGGTGTGCATAATGAGTCAAAATAAACTAACAATGAGGCCTATGAGGCTTCCGGTGCGCATGTGTAAAATCACATTTTCACACTTATGCATTTGCGCACTTATGCGACAGTTTCTGGATGCCCCTATTGTCTACAAATAGTGTGAACAAAACCACATGGTACTTCTTTCCTTAAGTTAAGTTAAATTTTAAATTTTAAGTTTAAGTAAGTTACGTTACATTACGTTCAATGTGAACAAACCATTATATTTAGTCACCGTAATTTCAGTTCTGTTTCACTTGCACTGCTGCACTGTAATCTCTTTTGAATATCTTGCATTCTATTAACTGCTTCCGAACAAATTGCTTCCATTTTCTTAACAGCTATTTCATTTTTATCCTCCACAGATTCATTACTTTTTGCATAACACACTTGAACTTGCTTATCCAACAAACATTTCCTACACACAAAAAAAATCTCATTCATTAACTATTAACACTAGGTACCTGTAGTTAATCTAATTAATTCAAATCATTCACAATCTTTGCTTATATTTATCTTTCATTCCAACAAGCTTCAATTTGTATGTACTCTTTTTAGCCCGAAGTCTTTCAGCATATTGGTCACGATCTGCCTATAGAAAATCAACAAACTTTCACTTCCCAGTTAATTACCTATTGAATTTTTACCTCCAATTGCGAGATTTGATCTTTAAGATGCTTAATTTCAACATCTTTGCATTTGCCAACCGAGTCGTGATGGGAATATTTTTTAGTCAACTCCTTGAGACGATTTTGAGTCTTACAAAGTTCATTCTCCCGAGATTTTATGCGCGTACTTAAATCAGTTACAGAGCTCTGTAGGTCTTCCTACACATTTATTACTCACGTGTCAATAATACAAAACTACTGTTCGTTATGCAACATTAAATTTACAGCTAAAACTAATGTAATACACAAAATAAAAAGACAAAAGTTTGTTATTTAGTCTTTGTCACGAGTTAATCAATTGATTTTAACCAGCCCACGCTGTCATATGGCTGCAATAGGTCAAGTTGTAATGGTTATCCATTCAACTACGGTTTTAATTTGCTAAAAAAAAATATAAACACTTACCTGGTAGCTCAATAACTGATCTTGGAGACGCTGAACTTTCAATTTCTCTTCTTCACACCTGATATTGGCACAGTCTAATTTCTTTTCTAATGCCATCACGCAACATTGGGCTTGCTTGAGACTCGCTTGATAATTTTCACAGTTTTTAACACATTCATTAGCTATCTGTTCTACTTGGCACTAAAAAAATAAACAAAGTCAATTAAATAACCACTAGAAGTTTCCCACCGCGTTGCGGCTAAAATTTACAGCGTCTGCCAAATAAGAGATTTTTTTAAAATAACGTTCCTGCCTATTAAATATGCCCTATCATTACTGTACATATCAGAAACGCTTTGTAAATGTGTATGTCAGACAAACATGATTTTTTTAAATCATAGGCTTTATAAAAAAAAATATTAAAAAAATTCTAACCTGAATATCCGATGTATTTTGTCGACATATTTCTTCCACAGTCGTTGGACAATCCAATTGCAAAAGATGACAAAGTTTGGCCAATGTTTTTCGACAATTTTCAGCTCGTAGTCTTTCTCTTTCCGCTTGTTTTTCCGCACACTCCAAACAGCTCCTCAATTCTCTCTAAAAAATAAAATAAAAAATAAATAAATAAATAAATAAATAAATAAATAAATAAAATATAATTAATGTCTGTGACTTTAAATTGTTGTTAAAATGTTGAAAGACTATCCTAATTGAATGGTACCTCGACCCTGGCACAATGATCAAGTTCGTCTTGAAAACTACTACTACGTCTTTCTTGTTCAGCAAACTTCATATCATTATAAAATCGATCCGCAGTAAGTTTATGCATTTCACATTTCATATCTCTCAAATCACATTGCAAATCTGCAATCTGTTTATCACAATCACAACTCGAATTTAATCCGAAATCAACATATTTTATCTAAACTCACTTTCTTCTGCGCTACAAATAAATCATTAGTACATTCCAAATCAATATCACTTGACGCTCGAAAAAGAAATCTTTTTTTCAAACAACATTTCTCGGCATTAATAATATCAAGTTTCACTTCCAATTCCTCATTTCGTCTTTTGAGACTCTCAATTTTATTGTATAAATCTCTTTCAACCAATCCACTCCTATTATTATATCAAAAACAAACGTTATAATATTTATGAAATATATAGTCAACAGTGAAACCTGTGTTGGCAACCACCTGCAATTACCATTTTTACTATTGTTTTTATGCACAAAAAAAAAAAAAAAAAATTTAAAAAAAATTTAAAAAAAAACATTTTTCGGCACCGCGAGTAGTCGCCATAAACAGATTTCACTATAACTACAATATATAAAACATTAAACCTTGGTAACGGATCACACGGCACCGCATTGAGATGTCCGCTAGGATCGCACGTTAAAGATATACTTTTACCTGTAAATTTCACATTGTGGCTAGAATGCAGTTAATCAAAGACCAAAATTCTTTAATAATCCTACATTTATTTCCACTAATGTCTACAAACTCATCGTCCTATTCAATTTGAGTATATCGGTAAATAATTAGAAATACCATAGAACCCACACAATTAAGAACCAAAATCCTAACCACCGAAACCATTTGCAGGAATTAAGAAATTTTGTCACCGGTTTGAATGTACCTAAACATCGACTTTGATCCCCAGACAGCGGCACGGGCAATTTGCAGACACTTTTGAACAGACTGTCTTCGTCGTAGATGATCTTCAATTGCGATTTGCTCCGTGCGGAAATAAACGTCTTGGCCGGGTTGCAAGCGTCATCGTTTGGTAATTTGCACCGGATTTCCTCGTATTGTTTATTATTCAATACCACCGGTTGGTAATCATCACCATATATGACGTACCAGGAATTATCGGGACTTGAATCGATTATTTGTGAGACGGCTTTGCGTTGCTTTGCAGCAGTTTCTGCTGCTGCTGTAGCCGCTTTATCCGCCGCAATTTTTTCCGCCGCACTTATGACCAGACACTGTGCGATTTCGCGATCCTCACGCGCCGTGTCGGACTCGCTAAAGTTAAAATCACTCTTGTAATTAAAGTGGATTTTGGATTTAGATTGTTATTATGGGATTTGAGTTGTTATTGCGTCAGAGGACTTAATTAATTAATTGGTAATTACAGATTTTCGAGAATTTTTTCCTCTCCAGAGCGACGTTTGGGTGTGAGTATCGGCGTGACAGATGCCGGTGAGCGATTGTCGCTGTCCGTGTCACTTTTTTCAAGATCGGATGGTATAATTTTATCCCTGAGATTTGGAAAAAGTAAAGCAGCAGGAACCCTGGAAAATTCATTAATTTTTACAAGTTGCATAACATAAACTTAAGATGACATCTGTGCATGATAATTCTCTTTTTGAGAGTTTTTTTTAAGTTTTCCTACTACTTTCTTATATTTTCGAAGTTTTTGCAACTCTCTTTCTATTTTTTCGAGTAACTATATCTCTATTTTTCGAGTTTTCTTCAACTATTTCTCTATTTTTTCGAGTTTTCTTCAACTATTTCTCTATTTTTTCGAGTTTTCTTCAACTATTTCTCTATTTTTTCGAGTTTTCTTCAACTATTTCTCTATTTTTTCGAGTTTTCTTCAACTATTTCTCTATTTTTTCGAGTTTTCTTCAACTATTTCTCTATTTTTTCGAGTTTTCTTCAACTATTTCTCTATTTTTTCGAGTTTTCTTCAACTATTTCTCTATTTTTCGAGTTTTCTTCAACCATTTATCTATTTTTTTCGGATTTTCTTAACTATATTTTCCAATTATTTCTCTCTTATCAGCATTCGGACATTTTTTTTTACAAAATGTCGTCCTAGTCTCCAAAATTCTCAGAAATAAAATTTGAATTACCACGGCTCGTTTGTGGGCTTCATAACTCTGTCACTGCTTTTATATGAAACGCTCTTCGTAAGACTATTTCCATTTGACAACTTCCGAACGGCGCGAGCCTCTCCCTCCTCAAATTCCTCATTCACAAGATAATATCTACAAAAGCAAAAATATTAATCAAAGTAATGAATTTAAATATGAATTTAATTACTGACCCACGGCGCGGATTGTCTAACTCCGGTAAATTTTTCAAATTATCTGACATGAGGTCCAAAATAGAAAAATATTATATGTATTGAGTACCGTATTTCGAAAAGAAATTCTGAAACAAAGGAAAATTATTTTCAAATCTAATCCGACCGCTCGATTTCAAGTTTCAAGTTTCAACCTCACCTATAAGTATGAATAAAACTTATAGTTAAAGTTTTACTGACTACATTTTCATTTCGTATAAAAATTAACGGATTAGATTTTGAACCTGATTCTTGATTTCATTACGATTACGGCAACACTAAACTAGGTCTAAATAAAACAACATTGCATTACACTTAAGCGCCCTCGTTTGGGTAGATCCAGTAATCCAAAAAGCGCCACAAGATTTCAAAAAGTTTTCTGCTGCGCAGGAGTCGCATCGGGAGTGCTATTTGCACAGCAGAAATCTTGGTTACATGACCAGAAGCATAATAATACTATTATGCCAGAAGCGAGCCTTAGTTGTCTTAAAGTGACGTTTTTGACCATATTTTTCAATAGTTTACAATAGTATCAAAATCACTTCAGTACAATATAGAAGAGAGTATAACTGAACCCAAAAATACTACGAAGCAATAAATAAAGCCCTATCAATCTTACAAACCATATGATACAGGGGAAAAAATTAATTCCAGTTAAATGAATATCAATTCAGAATCCAACGTTAATGTCCCTATAACGCCTCCGTACTTTACTTTTTCTCCGAAATATGATGTCATAGTAATGGTGCCGTCTTGATTCAAGCTCCGTGGTTTACTAGTATTTGACGATAGAATGATTCTTGGCCGTGCAGTTAAAAATTCACCAGTTTGACGAAGGTTGTTACATGTATCCTCTATGCCTAACTAATTGCTATATAATTTGTTGTTTTTTTTTGTTTTATAATCTAACTTGGTATTATTCACGCACGAAGTGTGTATTTTTATATTCACATACTTCTTTTAATAATAATAATAAGACATCTGTGATAAAGGAATTATAACAAAATTTTGAATTTAAAAATCCACGAGAACGTGCAAAAACGTATATAATTTCGTCATTTTTCCAGAGGTCTTGAATTTAATAGTATAAAACCTATTTCAATGAGAATCTCTTCAAATAAGAAATGAGATAAGATAAGATTGAAATGTCCGCATTTTTATTTTTAGGAAATTGATCTTCAACATGTTCGAGAAAATTTTCTACTCCCATGGATTTTTCTGTGCATCCCATCCGTGGGAAGTGATCGTTTTCACGCTTACCCTCACTTTATCAATATTATGTATGGGAAATCAACTAAATAGCAACACCATTTGTGTTTGGAGTAAAAATTGCAGCACTAGTGATGTAAGTTATATGATTTTACGATCGATTTGTAATTAATTTTGATTATTTATTCATTTCAGTTCGATAAAAATGCATATATCATTTTCATGACAATAATTCGCTGCACGGCCGTGCTATATATTGTCCATCAATTTAGGAATTTACGCAAACTTGGATCAAAATATCTATTGGGCATTGCTCTACTATTCACCGTATTTTCTAGTTTTGTATTCAGCAATAGTGTAATTAAATTTTTTCAAGGAGATTTTGCTGAATTAAAGTAATTAATTCATATAAAATTGTTTATTTCATCAAAATTTAATGGTAATTTTTAATTTTTTAGTGAAGCATTGCCAATTTTTCTCTTGCTAATAGATCTATCTAAAGCTAGTCTTCTAGCACAATTTGCGCTTACATCTTCCAATCAAGTAATGACGATAATTTCATCTCATTTCATCTGATTTTAATATTTTTAAATTTATTATTTTTTTTAGAAAGAAGTTCGTGATAATATTGCCCGAGGTATGTCGTTGCTGGGTCCAACTATTACCTTAGACACAGTTGTGGACACACTCGTTATAGGAGTGGGACCTTTGTCTGGTAGAAATAATAAAATCGATTAATTTCATGGATTTATAATTTTTTTTTATTATTTAAAATAGGTGTGAAACGTCTCGAAGTGATGTGTTGTTTCGCTTGTCTTTCCGTTATTGTTAATTACTTGGTCTTTATGACTTTTTTTCCTGCGTGTTTATCTCTGATTTTAGAAGTAACTTTATTCATTTAGTTATAATTTTCGGTTTTCTAATTAATGTTTATATGAAAAATAGCTGTCACGTGATGTAAATGTTTGGCAAGTAGCATCATTCGCTCGCTCCCTGAAAGAAAATGAACACAAACCGAATTTAATTCTACAGAGGGTGAAACTAATAATGGTAATATGTAATTCTTCAAAACAATTTCAACTTTAATAATCCTATTATATTATTTCGTGTAGTCGGCAGGTTTATCTCTTGTTCATGTGCACAGTAGATGGCCAGGTACAGCTGAACTTCATTCAATTCCAGAGGTAGTTCCAGCTGTTCATTCTAATTTCATGAATGAAGAATCCATGTTAGTTAGGTAGGTGTAGAACATTTCCTCTAAGTGTTATTAACATGTTTAGTGATTGCTTAACATTTCTTAACAGATGGTTCTGCGTCAGTCCTGATCAAGTGGTTATTCTCATTTTGGTTCTCTGCCTGACTATTAAATACATTTTCTTCGAGTCGTACAACAACGAAGAAATGATAATTCCAGTTTTATCCGAAAACGGAGACATAACACCATCTAGTACAATCTGTTCTTCAACCACAAGTTTAAGCAACGATGAAAAAAAAATTGATGTCATGACAAAATGCACGCAGACGGTTACTGATGAAGTAAATTATGGAACTGATAGTCTATGTTTAACGCCATCTGCACCGCGATCAATGGAAGATTGTTTAAATATATTGAAATCGGTATTTTTTATTAAATAACGCGTTAATTTTGTTTTATGTTTATAAAAAATATTTTTATGGTTTCAGGCTTCCGGTACAGTGTTAACCGACCATGAAATACTTTCTTTACTCATTTCTAAACGCATTGCGAGTTATCAACTTGAAAATATTGTAAAAGATCCCTTTAGAGCTGTGATTTTGAGAAGGCTATTGATTAGTGCTAAGATGGGAAATGAAAAGGCATTGCAAGATTTGCCTTTTCGGCATTACAATTACTCGGATGTAACTGGAGTTTGTTGTGAGAATGTTATTGGTTACATGCCAGTTCCAGTCGGAGTGGCTGGACCGCTCCTGATGAATGGAAAAGAGTATTATGTACCAATGGCGACCACCGAAGGTTGCCTTGTAGCGAGTACGAATAGAGGATGTAGTGCTTTGATGCGCTCGGGAGGCGTCACAGGATTTTTACTTAGGGATGCGATGACGCGTGGACCGGTCGTTACGTTTAAGACGGTCGAGAAAGCAGTGTAAAATTTTTAAAAATTGTAAAAATATACAGAATTTTTAATTTTTTGTTCTTTATTTTAGGGAGGTGTATCGGTGGTTAGGACGAGACGAGAATTTCGCCAAAATCAAGTCGAGGTTTGATTCAACGAGTCGTTTTGCGCGATTACTAGGGTTGAAACCGATTTGTACCGGACGAAATTTGTACATACGGTTTGAAGCGACGACAGGAGACGCGATGGGAATGAACATGTTATCGAAAGGAACTGAACGTGCACTTGTAATGCTAAAAGAAGAATTTCCATCCGATATAGAAAGTATAATTTTGAGTGGAAATTACTGTACGGATAAGAAATCGGCTGCGATTAATTGGTACATAATAATTTGATATCAATTTTTTATTTTTAAATTTAATTTAAATGTATATAGGATTGACGGCAGGGGTAAAAGTATCGTTTGTACTGCCCTGATACCAGAATCTGTAGTACAAGAAGTACTAAAAACGACCGTATCAGATTTAGTCGATCTAAACTTAAGCAAAGACTTAGTCGGTTCAGCAATGGCGGGCACGATGGGTGGATTTAACGCGCAGGCTGCGAATATTGTAGCTGCAACTTTCATTGCAACCGGACAGGTAAGGAAAACGAAATACAAAACCATAACAAGCAATTGATTATGTATTTTTTAAGGATCCTGCACAAGTTGTTAGTAGTTCCAATTGCCTCACATTGATGGAACGAGACGGGCCAACTAAAACGGATTTGCGCATATCCATTACAATGCCTTCCCTCGAAGTAGGAACAGTTGGAGGTGGCACATCACTAACACCTCAAGGAGCTTGCTTAGACGTTCTAAGTGCAAAAGGATCTTGTGATGAAGATCCGGGACAAAATGCAGCGACGTTAGCGCTGGTCATAGGAGGCACTGTACTAGCGGGTGAACTGTCATTATTGTCTTGTTTGGCTGCTGGACAGTTGGTTAAAAGTCATATGATATACAATCGGTAAAAATAACTGATTTTGATGTTTGATATGATACTTATTATTATTATAATTTTGTTTTTATCGTTGTAGAACCTGTAAATCTCCACGAGATTGAGTTTAGTACAAATTTTAAAGACAGCATTAGGTGCCAAAGATTGAATTTGTATGCAGATGTATACACAATATTATGCAAATAATTAATTTATTGTTAATATTATTTATTATTATAAAAGGTCAAATTGTTTGTTTTGTTAATTCGTTCATAAAAGAAGTCTTTTACTGCACAATCTGCACAATGTATAGAAGAAAAGATGCCACGTCAGTGTCAAAACTCACACCAGACAATTTAGACAATCAAACTCTTTGCTTGCTGATTTAATGTAACTTTTCTGATAATCAGTAATAAAAAACTATTTGTGTCATAAAAAAGTTAGTAAATATATTGCAATTTTTTTTATTATTAAGAGTTATTACAATTTTTACATTATCAATGATTGGGATGGGAATAAAACCATGGAAAAAGTTCATTCTTGTTAAAACAACAACTTATTCACCATATGCCAAATGTTTGGTTTGATGATTAGCAAATATACCCGATCTGAAATTTGGTCCCAAGTGTTTTAAAATGTTTCCCGTTCGGTGAAAAGCCAAGAAATTGGTTTGACAATGTTTTATCTTTTTGTACAGCAGTATGAATCAAGCAATTAAAAATTTATATTTAGAGTACATTAATATACAATTAATATATATAGTTTTAAATGAGCATAATATTATTTCAAAAATATTTAAATTAAGATGGTTTTTATCAAGTCATAACCAACTTTTAACAACTTTTTTACATCAATATTATGCTCGCATAAAATATTACAACAATACTGCATCCGGAATTAAATTATTTGCATAAATTCTTATATTTCCATTTTTTTCAAAACCCATATAAATTTTACAAAAAATAGTTAATCATTCTTAACATGCACTAATATCTTTGGATGGCGTAAACATTTGGTATTTTTAACCGTTGTTAATAATATAAAAGAAAAATCATAATAATAATTTTTAAACGAGAAAAAAAAATTCAACATTTCTACTATTTATAAATCAAAACATAATCGGCTTCAATTCTGTTTGATCTTTGACATATTGTGTAAATCGTTTCAGGAACTTCGGATATTCACGCTTGTACACGGCACGTAGAACTGAAGCGGGCGCCCAACCACCGGGATTGACTTAAAAGGTAAAAAAAAATGGATAAATATTATAGAAATGATTAATTTCATTGAAATTAATTCATACTTGTTGAACAATATGTAATTTTACACGTCAAATTATCCCTCGTGATTTCTTGACCTTCTTCCGGAGGGTCAATAAAAGTCTGACACATAAGAATTACTGTCAGTTTTAATCGCACGCATTTATTGGTCTGAAATGACATAAAAATATTAAAAATCTTCCCATTAAATCGATTAAATTATTGGGAATTTTACTGGAGTGTCGGTATAATCGGTCGAATTATTGCACACGATCCAAATATCGTGCGCGTCTTGATCTTCTTCGTTCGGAACACGTAAAATGTGCGACCAGAATAAGGAATCACGTTGAGTTGCTGGCCAAATTCGTTTGTGAATTTGATGAAAAACTATTGTGTTATCGGAAACCACTTCTAATACTCGCATGCTTTCAATTGTAGCTAAAAAAAATTATTTAATTAAAAATAAATATTTAATTTATTGATTTTATTTACTTTCCCAATCCGTCCGGAAGTCAGGCTCAAAAAAATAATGACACATTTCATGCCCAGTCACTCCTTTGACAGTGTGAACGGCTTTGAGTGGATCTACGACAACACCGCCCTCTTCAACCTCCCGTTTATACATCCGCATTTCACCGTCCTCCGCGAATAAATTCCAACCACCTTCGCCAACGCCCATTTTCGCATGTCGTAACTGGTCAACTGTGACTTCATTAATCTAATAGAAATATAAATTAATTAAATTTAATAACAAAATTGCACTTATTTATAGTTTTTACTTGAGGCCATAGATAATGCTGCAACAAAGAAGTGCACTTCTTCGGCGTGTGTTTGGTTTTTATTCGATTCAGCTGTTGCCTCTGTAATTAATCGGTGATTTGATTAATTCATTAATTTATTACGAATTTTATTTAAAACAATACTTCAGACTTTACTTTTTCTTCTTCACTGTCGAGTTTATCTAAACTGGCATCAACAGCGTCAAAAAATTCCTCTTCGTTGATTGAACTGTGGGGCCCTTCCTAAACATCATAAAACAAAATTTAATTTTTAATTTTTGTAATTTAATTTTTGTTTGTACTTCGAAATCGGGTCCTCCAAGAACGATGGTTTTTGCTTGTTGCGCTTCGTTCAGCGCTTGTTTGTGTAATTCTTCGATTTTTTTACGCCGTTCCATTTCTCTTTCGAATCGCCGTTTCCAACTGTCCTCTCTTTGATTCATCAATTCGATGCAATGCGAAAGCGTGGCTAAAATTCCCGCGGTCGTGGCTTTAAACGTAAAGGCTTCTCCTTTGAAATCAATCGCATGTGCACCGTGTTGCAATACCAATTCTTTCCTAATTCCAACTTTTTCTCGGATCGGTTTCACTTGGGGTCCATTGTGCGGTGCATATTCATCGATTTCTTCAGTTTCATCGGAAATCACTTAATAAAAATAAAATTTAATCCCGAAGTAATCGATAAAAATTTGATTTATTTACACATTGTGTCATCTTTGGTGATGACGGCCACCGACTCTGCGCATGCGTCGAAATAACTTTGCAACGTATCCGTTTGTCGACATAGAATATCGCGGAAAGTTTCCATTTCTGCTAATTTTTCCCTTAAACCACGTCCTTTTTTAAACGATGAACTGCTGGTACCTGATAAACTAGCACTTGCTAATGATATGGCGGATCCGTGACGGCGAAGGTTGTTCTCACTTCCATAACCCGACTCGGCCTGAAAAGTGAAAGATATTTTAATTTTAATCTAATCAAAGCGGGTACGCTATGGGTCAGGTTCCGTATATTTAAGAACAAGAAAAATTTTGGGATATAGTAACCAGCAGTAATGCTTTAACATTATATATTTACATAATAAAAACTTTTTACAAAATATCGATATTTTTTGGGGGAAAAAGACAATCTTAAATTAGAAAATACATTTTTTATGCGATTTTTCAGTAGAAAAATAGACCACCATAGAAAAAAAAATGCAATTTTTGTGTATAAAATCCAAAATTTTAGTCCCAAAATGTAATTTTTGTCATCAAAATACATTTTTTAAGCAATTAAATGCAATTTACGCATTAAAATACCATACTTATGCGCAAAAATAAAATTTCCAATCAAAAATAAAATTTATCCTCCTGAATTGCCGCCCCAGTTCACCTGGCGCACCACCCCATTGCCACATCACTTATATCAATCTCCAATTTGTATACCTTAAAAGACTCCAACGTATCAACCCATCTTCGTCGTTCCTCGGCAGAATCAGCTCGTAAGTACCATACACAATCATTTACGCTTACGTCAAACCTGCATTCATCAAATTCATGTGGCTGAAATCAAATATGCAAAAAAAAAAATGTTAAAATCAACATCAAAACGCAATCCAAACACAACTCACTCTGATAGTCGCTTTGTGAATGCTTATGGCACCTCTGCAACCATATGTGGTATCATTCTCAGACTTGTAATAGGATAATGTTCCGTCTCTGAGGGCGATGTACCTAATCTGCCACCCATGGATGTAGTTAGTCCATTTACTCAGATGTCCGGAAAGTTCGGCTGTTGGGAATCCCTCATCGTACTCGTCCTCGTCGCTGTGATCGTCCGACATTTGTGCATGTGATTAGTGGATAGTTTACCTTCACTCTTTAGTCAGTTTGCTGCAACATGTGACTGAAAACTAAGACGGATAACACGAAATAAACATGAGAGCACAAACAAGGTGATCACGAGATAACACGATTGCAAATGGAGATTCAGGCAACCAATGGGAGGTTCGGTTACTGAATGGAGTTAAAGATGGGCCAATGGTGAGACGTGTTGCTGGGTCTGGATGGTTAGGTTAGGGTTTTTGGGTTATCAATTTAAGTGACCGGTTAGAGTGGCTATTTAGATTATTGTTTTTATTTTTATTTCTCAATTTTTTTATTAAAATATTTGTGTGAAAGTTTTTTTTCGTCATTTTTTAAAAAGATTTTTTAGAATTAAAGACTGATGACGTCTGAAAAAGTTATCCTTACATCTACAGTGACAGTGTTTTTTTTTTTAGATTTTACCTACTTTATTCTTTAATTTTTAAAAATGTATTTGGAAAAATGCACGCGTGTCAATTTCGTCTCAAAATAACCTATAATGAATTGCCCAACTATGCTGGGTGTGGTTTTTAAAAGAAAATATATGGATTGGATAAATGTGGCTGCAAGCCAAATTAAAAGAATTTGTGGATTAAGTTTTAAAGTGACATACGCTCTAAATCATTTCATTCCGCATTGGCGACGATTGTAACAAATTAGCAGTTTATCATCTGTGATTTGAACTTCATTTACTAGTATATCTTTTTTTTTCTATAAACATTAGTCTGCGCAGCAGCCGTCAGAGCGAGCCACCTCTCTTGGGTGGCTCTGACAGGCTTCACTGCTAGTCGTACAAGAGTTTATTTGTTTTCTAGACGAAGAAAATTAATTTTACTTTGCTTGTTGAAAACTACATGAGTTTTCAGAGTTATGGTCATTTGTTTATCCGTGGCTATGTGCAATGTGAAATCATACTGGCTGTCTCTCTGCGTTTAGTGCCTGTTTATCTGACAGCATGGTCCTTTGATCAAAGGACCATGCTGACAGTGATGATTTTTATTCATTCTCGGTCTAGTCGAATATGAAATGTTCTTTTTCTAATTTTTATTAAATTCTTATTTCTAGCAATGACTATCGTATTCAAATTTACCAATTTTATTGAAATGAATCCTCTAGAAATCGCTTACTCGTTTTCTTTGGTTCAAGAATCTTATCTCCAACACATGTCGTAGAGAATTGAAGATTTTAGGTTTTCACAAGTTTTCTTTACTGTATGGCTTCGGCACCTCACCAGGTTATTAGTAACATATAGCGTATAGAAGAAAAAATTTGATTGTGGTTGTGGTTATTTGGCCTTGTGGAAACTACAGGGGTCTCTTAAAGCAAGTAAAAGGAAATGACATACTTGCGACTCACTTTGGTCTTTGTGCAATTAATCTCATGTTTTCTAAAGCTTGTGACGATGTAATATTCGAGGGCGCTACCAAGTGATAGTGACCTTCAAATAGTAGCTAGAAATGCACTAAATTTAAATGAAATATGGAGTGATTGAAGTTTGTGAAATATGCACCATGAAAGTGTAAAATATGGAAACATGAATTATCAAATAATAACATAAGAGCACTAGCATAAGGTAAAAACTATACAATATAAAACTAGGAAAATAAATAAACATAATATAACATAGGGAATTAACGATTATAATCATGAATACAATAAGCTGTTTTTCCGGAGTCCTAAGTAGATTCCTATAAGGTAAAAGGCTGCACGCAATCCGAATAAGGGTTGGTGAGCTGAGTCATCACAAAGCACAAAGCACTGTCACGTGACATTGTCCCCAAACTAGTAACTGTAGAGAGTACGGTGACGTCACCATACCACTCGACAATGAGACAAAATTGATGTCATAAATATCGTACAAGGATCACAGATGTGTTGCGAGTCCGGCGCTCCGCATTGCAACTAACACGTTGGGTAATCATCATCAAACCTGAGGTAGAATGGCTGACAACCGTCTTGCCTTTACACGCGGATCCAGATATATATCAAGCAGAGAGTACTGTATATATGAGCGGTACATAGGTTTCCATGATCCCGGAGAGCCACGGTCTACTACGGTTCTTACGGTTGTTGCACCTGCCGCTTTCTCAAACCACAAACTGTGAGCAACTTTGAGCATAAGATCTTTAAGTAAGTATAGGGTCTAGAATAGAGCTCTGCAAGCTCTTTTATTGTGAATGTGAACACTCCATAGGTGGTCAGACAGTGTCCAATTGAAGTGTCCTAGTATGGCCAGCAGAGGCGGTCACTATCATGGTCACTATAAGCTTAAAGATGACAGATGAAATTGGACTAATGGGGACAACTTTCTGCCTAAGTCCAAGTGTATTTTGCTTGAACAGGGTCAAGGATCACCTTTGCTGACAGTAAGTAGGTTACAGGTGACTAATCTCCAAACTGCATGTACAAGAGACCAAAAGGGGTCTAAATAATAATCACTTTTGCAAGTGATTTTCCATCAAATGTGAGAATAACATAATCATTCATCATAATTCTTAATTTATACACATATAAGAAATATTTACTGGTCAAAAACTATATATTTATTCACTTTAGCTAAAATAAGTTTAATGAGCCAACTTAGTGGTCAGCGCCATCTATTGGTAACATAATAACTGTTTACCGTATCGAACCGTCACAAGCTAAACAAGAAAAAAAGAAAAGTTAGTTGTTATTTGTAGCAAAGAACATTTGGCATTTGTAGGCATTGTTTGTAGGCATTTTACTCAAAGTTTTACTGACTTTGGAGTTTTAAAACTTTTTTGTTTGATATTTTGTCCACTAGATGGCGGAACATACAAACTCATCGATTTAAACTGGAATCCAAACTATTTTTTATTACTGTGATCTGACTTTCTATTTTAATACCAATAAAAAAACAGTCATTATTTTTCAAATATATTCATGCAAAGTAATAAATTGCTAGTGAGTATGTTTGGGGGAAATTGAAATTCCAACCCTTAATTTATGGTAGGTATGTTATTAGAAAGGAGTCCATATGCGATCTGACATAAAAAGGGAATTTGGCTGGATAAACTCACTTGACTTGTGAAAAAATTAGTCTGGTTTTTATTCAATATTCCCACCCAGATTGGGACATATAGTTGAAACTGAACAGAGATTTGTCTTGGTTTTGTATACGGTCTTAGATTATTCAGTCATCAATGTAATAAAATAAAATAAAATAAAATAAACCAATAAATTTTAACTCCATGTGCACTTTTATAGTTTTGCAACAACATATTTATTCAAAAATTTGTAAAAAAAAAAAAAAAAAAAAAAAATAATATAAAAAAATACCTTTTAAGCAATGAATTGATATCTCGTCAAGTTTATTCTGCATTTTAAATTCCGATTTGCAGCAATTAAGTTGTTGATAATTTATTTCGCGTAAATGTTAAAATGTTGTTAAATATATTTTTTTTCACGAACCCAAGAAACTTCAAGTAGGCGTAATTATCTTTATTGTTTTAAAATGTAAATTAGACTAAAAAATGTTTATTTATTTCTGCATCGCTTGAGCAATTCATTGATTGGAGCAAAGTGATGAATTAGTTGTTAAAGCTTTTAAATTAAATATAGATTTTAATTTGATTATAATGATTAATCTGCAAGAACAACAACATTTATTTCGAGCGACAGATTGCAGGTTTTAGGTGAATTGCTTGTTAGGGGTAAACATGAGAAACAAGTTATAGAAATTTAAATGAATGAAGCTTTTAAGTTTTAATATTAATAGATGGCGTTAGTCATCAGCCAAGTAAACTTGGCTAATTGACTATTATACTGACATGAGCTAGGGTTAGGCTGTGGTTTGCGAGATCCCGGCTACTACTGAACAGATTTGGGAACCGTGAAGTGTCACGAGTGCTCATGGATGTGTAGGGTGCCGGCTACCACTTTGTTTTCTTCATTTCTTTTTAGTTACTTAGGAAATGAATTTAATATCTTGTGTTGCTACAATGGAGTCATTGTGAGACAATATAAAATTTGTCCCTTGTTTGTTGCAAACACTGTTGCATTTTAGTGGTTATTGTTGTAATAACTACCAGTAAGTGCAACAGATGTCTTTGGTGGTTGGCAACAATTGGGTTTAAACATTGCTTTCTGCCATAGCGATAAGAAAAAAAATAAGACTGCACGAAAAAAAAAGTATTTGCTGTTGAACAAACTGCGAGGTCGGATTTGTTGCTGTTTAATAAATATTTACAATTTTTATCAAGATATATTGAAGCACATGAAGGTGAAGACACTTTGGCTTTGATGCAAAGTAAAATAGCAGAATCTGTTGACATTAAAAGTGCAACAAAAGTAATATCCAAAAAAAGTATTTATTATTTTATTCATTTTAGTGCCATTTTTTAGTATTTTGACATCACAGATGTTAAATACGGACCTTTCTCTATCGATTAAAGCCGAAATGGACGTTTTTTGTGGAGAGGTGGACGAAAAGCACACATAACTGCAATGAAATGGTCCACCAAAGCATTATTATATCGCGAACCGATTATAGTACCAGAAGAAATTTATGCTGTCAAGTAATATAACATTTCTTTATGTTACTAAATAGTGATCGTTTTAAACTGAAACTAGATGGCGTAATAATGACGCAATGTTTGCTGCTGCACAAAATCAATGGACATTTGTATAGGACAAACGGGGAATTGAAATCCATTGTATAAATAACGTGAACCAACTCATTAGGACATCTGTTCATGACTATATTTAAACTACAGAGTTCAAACGGTTACCTCAGTTGGTTGGACGTCTCAATTGGTCAGATGGTAACTCAGTATCAATCAAAAAAGGCAGATTGAAAGTTTTCTCAGTTGTGTGGATCCTGATACGACCTGTATTTTTATGTCAGAAAAAATCAAAACTGTAAAATCTGACTACCTTTATTCCATGATCACAAGATGACTGACAATTAATAGGCATTAATGAATGGAATGTGACAAATTTTCAATGAAAAAAATACGGTCTAATATGTTTTCCATACCAGTAGTTTTATTATTTTCAAGTGTGCACATTGCATCCACTTAAATACTTAAAACGTGATTCAAAACTGTGTGCTCGCAATACATAAAATCGTTGCATAACATTAAACACTTACATTCAAATTTAAAAAACATTACGTCCTTCTTTGCAACAATGCCAAAAAACAAAAAGCGAACAGATCATCACAAAAGCAGCTCAGCTGCCGAGGCCGCCAAGTAAACCGGCCGTCAAAGTGGGCAGATCGACAACGCAATGGCCAAGTAAAAACAAATCTCGGCGAAAACCACACACTTCACTTTACTTGGCCCTTTCCAAAAGCGAACACCGACACCAGACACCTGAAAAACACAAGCCCAAGCAAACCCAGACGCAAGACGACAATACAAACAAACCAAATCTATACCGAAACAAACAAATATAAAAGCTACAACCAAAAGACCAAACCAACACCCAAAAAAACATAAAAAACCAACACAACACACAACCACTGCCCCAAATCACACGACTGCTCAAGCCAAACCACCCAAATTCATCCTACCTACCAACACCAACCACACGTGACACGCACCAATGACATCTATGAACCCAACGCAAACCACAGTAAACCACACTAACAGCAACAAACGTTCCGAAGACAAAAAGAAAACTGCAACCCCCAGCAACAACACACTTACCCACACATGCACACCTACACAACCAACCATATACACTATCACAAACCCACCGCCACAACACCAACCACGATCCCAGCAAACACCAAAAAGAAAAACCCACATTCCTAAACAAAACCACAACAGGAAAAATTCAACAAAATTAATTACACACACCATGCAACCCCAAACAGACATGCAAGTATTGCACAAAAAATAAAAACACTTAAAGAATGGAAAGATCAAAGAGCAGTGATTGAATTGCAAATTTGTTTTAAAAAATGTTTTTTTTTACAAGATGAAGTTTATTTCTAAAAATACAGAAAAGAAGAAAAGAAAAAAGAATTTTAGTATCGTACCATAACGTAATTCGCTATTTTCAGTAACTATAGAGGGCGCTGCAAAAAAAAATGGCTGTTGAAGTAGGATAACAGCCACACATTTGTTGTGCATCTTGCATATGAATTATGAAGCTTATTCAATGGAATAACTCCATTTTTTTCAAAAATTAAAATAACAGCTGATAATTTAATATTTTTAAGTATCGAAATGTTTTTAGTGAAGAAAAACTGCATTTTTATCATTTTTGTATTCAATAAGTTCATGCCGTATCAAGTGAACCATCTCCCGCATGAAAAAACCAAATCTGAGTACAAAAAAAAAAAGTATCAAATTATCCATTTTTTCAATAGAAAAACACAGAAAAATCAACAAAAATAACGACAACACATTTATTCCTCACCTTCAGCCTAACTTAATCTCATTTTGCAACCCATGTTATCCTACTTACAATAGTTTAATAACTGCTCACTAGGGTGGCGCCACTCAAACTGAAACTGAAAATAGCGAATAAAAACAATTTAAAATGCACAAATTTTTTTTAAAAAATATTTTGTGATCAATTACGAATTAATATTCATAAAAATTAAATAAAAAAAGTTCAATAATCTGGAAAATTTTTTTAAAAAAAACCCTATTTTACTGCCGAAACCCGGGATTGAACCAGGGATCTTTAGATCTTCAGTCTAACGCTCTCCCAACTGAGCTATTTCAGCTTGTAAGAGTGTTCTATAGAAACTAAAAAATATTTTAAACTCGAGAAAATTATAAAGAAAAATATTGGAGAGGGACATTTCATTATAATGAACATTTCTGAAAAGAAAAAAAAAACTCCTACTTTATTGCCGAAACCCGGGATTGAACCAGGGACCTTTAGATCTTCAGTCTAACGCTCTCCCAACTGAGCTATTTCGGCCGGATAGAAAAAGATGCGTACAAGGTCATGATAAATGCAAGAACGAAAACAACTTTTAAAAATTAACATTAACTATCGAATAATAATTAATCAAAAAAAAATTTGTTTTGTGTGATAGTGCAAATGACCTTAAGTCCTAAAAAATATAGTTTTCTTTTATTTAAATTAAAATATGTAAATACCGGTAGTAATTTTTTTATTTTAAGCTGACACAAGCTTGCAAGCTTTTAATTTGAGGATTAAAATATAATTACCTTAAGCAAAAGTTTCATGTTAAAGTATTAAAATCGTGACTATAAAATAAAACTGTAGATATGATAAAAGAAAATCTCGTTTATGTATAGTGTCATTCATTTCATACCCATCACAATATAAAAGGAAAGACATAATAAAGACAGGTCTTCATCTTGTGAATAATGTGCTGTCAGTCTCCATTGTCAATTAATCTTGGTTGACTTTAAGCATAGGTTTTGTTTTTTTTGTGCATATGTGCTGAACTTGTGATTAAATCAATATAAATTGCAAGATCGTCGAAAAATATGACCAAACCCACAGACAATGTATCAATAACATTAAGCAATTCATTAATAGTTAGAAGTGTTTTAAAAAATTGATTTGAATTCAGAGGAAAAAAGAAAAAGATTTATCATACCACGTGAATATTCAAACAGTCTGAAAGGTATATAAAAGCACAAAGCAAAGGTTAACAAGTACAATTGTGATATAATGAAGTGTTAACTTTTTTATCTATTTTTTCATATGAAATTCTTCATAGGTAAGAAGTTTAATATAAATTGACCTAAATTTCTTTAGTTGCTGATTTTATTAAGAATTTTTTGATATAACATTATAAGTTAGGCGCAACACTTCATCCCCGGATAGATTTTTAGTTGTTACTTTGGTGTCATTATTTATTTTCTATGTAACAATGAAAGAAATTCACAACAATTTCCAACTCGGCTACCTACACAAGTTCTCTTGACCTTTGAAGAATGTCCATCAGATGTCTCTATGGGTCCTGGGAATGCTGTACATGTCTGAGACATTTTCAGAATGTTCACTTTATGATATTTGTTAGTAATTCTATTGAAAAAATCTTTTATTATCATCTTATTAAACAAGAAGTTGCGGCATCTTTGGAAAATTTCACGGATGCCATTCAGCATTCAACTGAATAATTTCATCCATTTAGTCATTCACCCGCGATTGTTCTCGTCTTATAATACTGAAAATAAGAACATTAATTTTATTATATGTTACATCAGTGACATTTATTTTGAAATTTACTGAGTCAGAAATTGAATTAACTTTATTCTTCCACATTTACTTTAATTTTATTACTTTTTTATTATTTTTATAAAAGTTTCACTCAGTAGCTTTCCATCAATACAATTTTTCATACGAGATATAATACGAGTTAATGATAGAGATATGCACTATTTGGTCAAATTGTATAACACGGTTCGATTTTAATTGGCAAATGAAAGCAAAACATGTAATTTTCTAACATGTTGGAAATAAAAATAGATATGTTTGATACAATTTTAGATCAGGACACATTTTTATTAAATAAAGCTTTCTTCTTCAAACATTTTTTTAAAAAATAATTTTTTTGTGATGCAATTAATGTAAATGAGTTCTGACACTCGAATAAACAATTTGCCCACACAAATTATGCAATGGAATGAATGTCAATGTTATAAAGCTGAATATCGAATTTTTTAAAATTTTTATTTTCTCGATTTAAGGGGTCTGTACATCCATATTTATGAAACATTGTTAAGATTTATATGTATTTTACATTATTTTAGTTTGACACCAATTAAAAGTGAGAAAGTGGAGTGTGGAACAAGTGGCAATCTAAATCTCTTGTTTTAGTCTGTTTCTGTGGGTTTCCCCTGGTCGTCGAGGGTGAATATTAGGCTGAGTAATGTTTTTTTGACTTCTCGCTTGGATGCTATGACTAATTTGATTGCTCTCATAACTCACATTTTATTGCGAGTAAAAATTTGCAATAAAATTTGAAAATTTTGACGTATTTCGTCCTGTCTGATTGCCAATTACAGTTTAATACATTTTGTCATTTTGATATATTGCAGTGTAAAAATCATTTATTTTTTTAAATGTAGGAAACAAGTTGATTCATATTTATAAAAAAAATTTATTTTTAGTTCGACAGATATAAAGAAAGTGATTTGTATTTATTGAAGAGGGAAAGTCGTCTGCTTTCTTTCAGACAACCCCAAAACCTCTGTATAACGAACTTAATTTTTCAATTGCTAATTTTTTTTTCCAAAATTTTCCCTTGACCTACTTTTGTAGCTATAAACCTACACAATATTTAATATAAAAAAATCAAATATTACACTATACTTTTTTTTGAGAAAAAAAAACAATGGAACATCTATATTAAATTTCTTTTCATTTTATTCGATAACCTGCAATTTATTTTTCAGTTTATAAAATTTAAATTCAAAGTTGTGTTTTTTATTTCTTTTTATTTTTTTCATATATTTTTTTTTAAAAAAGTAAGGAGACAAACATTCATCAAAAAATTAATGTAAACAAATGATGATTTGTAGTTGATGGTTTTGCCACAAGGAATTAATTAAAAAACCTAAGACTGAAATAATATTTTTTTATTTTTTTAAAATTCAGTTTTACTTTCCATTTGATGTTTTCTTATATTTATTTCATTTAAAGGCTGCGGGGAAAATAATCCACAAGTAAATAGAGATCTAGCTTTCATTGTCCAGTTCAGTTATAACTAACTGTCACTGTAATTTGATTATTTCAAACCCAGAAACCCGGATTTAACAGAACTGAACTGGATTTAGAAATTTATGTGCGGTGTGCAGTGTCATTATATTATATTGTTGTCATTGCATCAGCCATAATAATCAGCCCTCTATTAGCAAAAGATAGAAAAAGTTTGTCTCGAAAAAAGGGTAATTTCAGTACATTTTGCTTTTGCTTTTGTATAAATATTATAATTCAAACTTTTAATTTTCAGATTCACGTGAGGGTGGATTATGAAATTAAACTTTAATTTCCTAAATATGGAGTGTTTGTCAGCAACATTCTTTAACAAGTTTATTTACTTCCACTTGTAACGTCTATTGAGATGAGTCAGGAGCTGAAAGGGCATGAAGTTAGACAAGTTATGAAACGAAAAAATGCGATTACATTTCAACTGAAATTACGAACGACTGGTCATGTCTGTTAATGGTCCATTCCATCCCATTTTCCGATACAAGATTAACTGTATAGTTGTTAAATTAAGAGCAAAGTCCATTTCCAAGGAATAAAGCCTTTTTTATTATTATTATCCCAAATCGTAAACGAGTACTAGATTATGGGGAAATAATTACCAGGGAAACTGGGCACTGATTTGGAATGTTTTCTCATTTTCTACTGACAAAAACCTGTGATAAACAAATCGTAATCTGCTTTTGTGTCAAATTTATCAAAATTAACAATTTTTTTGGGAAATTTTAATTAAAAATTAATGCTCTTAGCAGAAATTATCATATCACATAGCAAAAGCATATATTTTATAATTTTTAATTTTTATCTAGTTATTGTTTACATAAATTACATTCATTTCGTTTTTTTCTATTTCCAGGATAAAGAAAACTTAATTTTCATCAGGTATAATCTAATCTTTTATGCAATGAGAAGAAGGCAATCAAAAGGTTATAACTTACAAAAAATTTTCTTTTTGTAACATTCGTCTGGAATCTCATTTATAAATTAACAATAAATATTAATAAATTTATTTTTTTTTTCTCCAGAAAAATGGAATTGCGCTCATTGCCCTCATCCGGAAAAGCATCGTTAGTGAACAGCCTTGATGTTTATAGTGGAACCAATTAGAAAACACTTAATATTCTAATTAACCTGAACTTATTTCGTCCTGGCATTGGAAAATGTGAATCACTGGACTTTAGTTTATATTTCCCCACCACTGAATAATGAGCAGATCCAATGCTGAACCTTAGAGCAGCCAACTTGACGTGCACAACTCTCTAGGATATGCTGGATCCAGCTGCACTGCGCCTGCGTGCAAAACCTGAGCAAAGAGAGAGAAGGTGAATGAAATGTGATGGAAGAATGATTTAAAGTACGAGTGCTAGGCTGATTTGACTGCCTCAAACTTGGTCAGCTGGCATGCAGTTACTCTTGGAAACGCACAGGTGAGTGTGCAGTTTGTTTTGCCTTATCGAGTGGGTTGGAGACACAACACACCCAACCTTATTATAACAACACGTGCTTTTGTGTTTATTTTTATTTCGATGTTATTACAAAAGGGGTTTTTGTATAATAACATGTGTCATTTGCATGAATTCTAATGTCTCAAGGGCAATTAGTGGATTTTTTGATTTTTTTTTTTGGCTGCAATTTTCCTTTTTCTTTTTATGGATTCGTATATGAATTCCAGCTGGAGGTTGGTATTCTGGAGTCAAAAGATGAATAAAGGTTTTTGTGGGAAATTTTAGGGGTTTCTCATGCTTGTTTTTCTAATTTTTTTTAAAATTTTTTTGATGACTCATGGAAATGGAGTTATCTCAGTATCTGGTCTTTATTTACTTTTTTCTTTTCTAATGCTAAAATTTTTTTTTTT